>NMRB01001780.1:137307-151451 GCA_002633025.1 Notospermus geniculatus | reverse complement strand
GATGCAGATAGGGAGGATAAAATTGCTGCCAGGGCGACTTACATCTTCTGGTCGTCCATGTCGTCTGCTGGTGTGTCAGTGCCATTGCTTGCTGTCAGTTTGCCTGATCACGTGGTGCAAACTTACACGGGTGAGACCCAACAGCGTTCGTGAATAAGGCTTTATTGAGCATGCGCGACGGTCGCTGAGAAATTTACTCCGGGGAGGCCCAGGCAAGTAAACGAACACGCTATTTATATTTTCAGCCATCTATAAAGACAGGGTACCATGCAGTCTACTTTTGAATGACTTTTCTCCCGAAAAATTCTTTAAAAGGGGTTAAAAGGTTCTCTTCCCGAAAAAAATAATAAAAAGGGGTATGAAAGTCCTATTTTCAATGAAAACGCTTGTAAAAAGGGCGGGGTGACAATCCCGCCACATTTTCTGCAAAGAGGGTGATCCACATTTTGAAAAATGTTTTCAAAGGCAAATTACGCGGCTCATCTAGGCAATTTTACAGAGAAAAGACGAGTGCAGACGTGTGTGTGACAATTTTCTCTACAACTGCTGAAAATGAAGCCGTGAATTACACTCTACTGGTCACAGTGAGCAAAAATCCTCGCGAATCCCGATTGGGAAAACGGCGGCAAGATACGCCGAGAATACCCTCGACGGGCAGCCTACAGTGACGGTGCTGCCGCCTTTCACGTTTTCCAATACTAGTAACTAATGATCACTCCCTCCGCTGCAACAGCCGATGTCTACGATGACGTCATCAAAATAAATGCCGCTAGACTCCCCAATTCGAACAACCGCCTGTTTGCAATGCCTTGGTGCAGTGTGCTGGTTCTTCATGTTCTTCTGATCTTGCAGTCAGTTGCCGTTATTTTTCTGTAGCTAATACATGAACCTACTTCGGTACGTACGATCGCATGGATAGTAACAAATGAAGTGTGGTGCGTAGGCGTACGCCGCCACCATATGACTGTCATTGTCAACATGGTCAGCACGAAATAAGATAAAAGGGGGCGCTGTGGTCACTTTCGCGAAAATCTTTCATGTCTTTTGCTGTACCGTAGTTCATGTAGCCCTAATGGGTTAATATTTTTCTTCGCAGTGCATTAGCTTTTCATGCACTAGAATATCTACCGGTAATGTCCCGTGCAAAAATAAAATGATAGGTGGCGCTGCTGAGATATTAAAGGGAGACATGTGAAAAATATTGCCCGGCGGGCACAACTTGTCTGAGTTGTAGCGCCGTCTGTTAATGCACGGTGACACTACGCTATATCACAGGCCCCTGTAGAGCTATTGGTGAGCTTAGAACACGTATCCAACCAAAAAACACTAGTTTGTAAAAAACACACCCCGAGCTCACGAATTTATGAGCTCGTGATGTGTTTTTAGATACGTGTTGTGTTTTTTAGATACGTTTGGTTAGAAAAGTTTTCGAAACTCACTGATAGCTCTACAGGCACCTGTGATATAGCGTAGTGTCACCGTGTATTAACAGACGGCGCTGCAACTCAGACAACTTGTGCCCGCCGGGCAACATTTTTCGCATGTCTCCCTTTAAAAGCCCCTCTGTATTCAATTTGAAAAAACATGATGAATCATCGCAGCGATTCTCGACGTCACTCAGTGCTTGACGTCAGCTTGGTGTAAAATGTACTAGGCCTACGGTAGGCCTAGGCCTACATACACGCTATCTGAATACAATAGAGCTCTCCCTGCAGTTTTTTTTTTACTTTTTATGTGTGCTGAAAACTAACTAGGCCTAGGCCTTCCTTACCTTGATTCTCTGAACTGAAGTACGTATCACGCAAGCATTTTGGGGGGGACCTTCACAAGCTACATGTATGAGTCCTTTCCTAACATTTTGAAAATATCATAAAATTCAATACAGTGGGGCTTTAATATTTTTATGTTTTGGTCATGTGCCCTTCTAATCAAATTGTAATGAACAATAAACGTGGGTGTTGAAGTTTCGCCTCTTATTATATTTCAGGTGGAGTTTTCCGTGTGAAGTGAAGTCCTTCCACCATGTCTGGGCCTAGCGGTGGAACTCCTCAAGTGCTGGGCATGCGCCCAGTTGACCTACATGTACATGTAAACACTCTCCAGTTGTACTTCGACTGTGAGATCTTAAAGCTCGTGTATCAGATGAAGTCGGGAGAAACGTTGGACTTAAATGTCGTTGATCAAAGTAAGTACGTCTTAGGCCAATGAAATTACATAGTTGAAACGACAACTTCAGTCTTCACAACCGTTTGTGAACTTCGTTTCTGTGCAGAACTTTCACTGAGGTCAACACTAAGTTGTTCAACATGCTAAAACTTAAAATTGATGAAAAAACAAGCGATGAAATGCAGTAGGCAATGCTTACGCGCAAGTCCGAAAGTCACACATCTCGGATGGGTGATTTTCTCCAGCCCTGTTCTGCCATCAAAATTGCTGTGAAGCAAAGTTGTGACAGTCTTTTGGACAGTGCAGTCGCAGAGCACTTCAGTTACATCAAGAATATATAATTGGTTACATGCATCCTCCAACAGCTGGGGGTTTTATCTCACTCCACGCCGTCCACTCGCATAAGTGAGCATATGAACAGGAGAGAGACCAAAACCATCCTATGGGAGAATAGTTAGATGAGACCATTATACATGTACATGTACCTAATTTGTCTTTTACAGATGAAAAAATCACAGAAATTAAAGCAACAAAGAAGAAGTCAAAAATCAATCGTGAAGTCAGTGTTCTTACAGTAAAAGGTTGGTATCTGAAAGTGAAAGATATTGGGCCGTATTCACAAAGGGTGATCATCGCGCGATTAAGACTTTAGACACGTGTAACTTCACTAAATGCACACACTTCCACCATGCTTTTGACGAAGTTACACGCGTCTCAATTAAACGCTTGATGATCACCCTTTGTGAATACAGCCCATTGAGTTGTATGAATAAAGACTAGTAAATGCTTTTACTTTAATTTTGCAATACAAATGCACTAGGCAATGCTGTACAAATCTGAAGTAAAAGCCTCTTCTACACTTACCTGGGCCAAGCTTTTAACCCTGATGGAAAATCCAATGCATTATTACATTACAATCTTTCATTAAAGGTGACAATCTACTGAAGTTCCAAGAAAATGGTGTGGTCTGCTGTCTACTTGGAGAGGAAGTTGACCTCGCGGAGAAAAACAACCGAAAAAAATCCTCAAGTGAAACTCTACAACAGCAGGGTGCTTCGTGCATTTCTGTGACAAGTGAAAAAAGTGATGAAGGCACCCAGACGGACTTGAATCCTAAAGATACGTGTATCAAATGTTTGCAAAGTAGTTTGTCAAATGAAAGAATGGAAAATGTTCATGCTGATGTAACTGAAGCAGTCTCTTGTGGTAAGAGTCCGAGGCGGTCAACAGGTGGTGTGTCAGACACTTCAAAATTAATGAAATTGGCATCAGAGGAGAAAGCAGTTGAAACTGAATGTAAAAGACACCCGGAAATGTCGAGTGGTCTTGCGTTGGCTGGTGATACGGGTCGAAAGGAGGCAAGAAAGCGTAAAAGAGGTCAACCCAAGAAGATTGAAAAAACTACGGGAAATGATAATCTAGACAGTGTGATTTGTGATGTTTTACTCGAAGGTACATCGGTGAAAAATGATGGCACTGGCAGCGAAACGTCTGCTCAGCAGGTTATAACAAAAAAGGGGCGTCTCGTAAGAAAACCGTTGCACTTGCGTGATGCTGATAACGTTTTGGTGGAGCATGAAAATCAAGATGATGAGGCAGGGTTAAAGATTGAAGAATGGACTCCAACAATTAGCGCAGATTCTGAGGTCCGTTCAGCTGCAGTCAAACGAGCCAGGAAGAAAAAAGGAGCAGAGAAATCGGATAGCACATCTAACGTTGATTCTGATAAACCTCAAAAGAAGGCAAAGAGAAGCCAGTGTCCTGTTTGTGGTAAAATGGTCACCAATATCTACAGTCATACCCAGATTCATTCAGGTAAAATTGTTAAGAGGGCAGTTTTTTTGTTAAAGGGGAAAATGTGGCCGGGAAGAACAAAAATTTCCACGGCATGTTTATTTCAAAATCATCAATAGACATCTGACCACTGGACTCCTTCCATAGCCAGTTAAGTTATGGACTTCAATAGTCCAATAATACAATAGTCCCACGTTAGATCTTATTACGAGTACAGCCGTACAGAAATAAGTGGGCGTAATCACAGGATATGATGATTGACTTGTTGGGGTAGAGCACTCTGGTCTTAAATTTCCGGATAGAGAGTAATAATTTATCAGCTGAAGTTGGTGTCTTTTCAATTCAGGTCCATACAATTGTACATTGTGTGATAAGACATTCACAGCCATTCCCAACCTTCGTCGCCATGTTGCTGTTGTCCATGACCGAAAATACGCACTTCACTGCGATCAGTGTGGGAAGGTAATGATGACTTTTTTTGTTCAAGTATTTATGAGCGCACACCTCCGTGGTCAGCTCGGTGTTCAGACTATGCACTTTGTGCGTATTTGACCCGAGACCTCGGGTCATTGAGAGCCCTGCTGAACCATGTGATGAACATGCTATATATCTCACAATAAAAACCATTTTTCCAGGGTTACATGTGGAAACGTGACCTCCTTGAACACATAGAACGTGCTCACAAGGATGGTGATCCTGATCAGACGACATACTTCCCACGTGTACATGTGTGCGAATACTGCAATAAAGCGTTCAAGCATTCTGGCGCCCGGAAAGCCCACATCAATGCCGTACATAAGAAGTTGCGTTCCTACGCCTGTGATGTTTGTGACAAAAAATTTGCCAAAAGGTACCATCTCAACGTCCACCTTCGGACTCATTCAGGTGAGGTTTTCTTGGTGCTGCGATTTGGAAATGCGAAAAGTATGGCGCACAACTGAGACCAAAATCGTGCGACCACCAACAAGACTGGCGACCATGATGTCGCAGGCAACTATCGCATGTGAGGTCGCTCAACCATTTCATTGAAGTATCCACAAATGACTGACGACCTCCAAAAGCTAGTTTTGAGATACGGCGACAGATGGCGCGGAAAATTTCCCAACGGGAATTAACACAGGAGAACTCCCGTGTACAGCGGCGCCTGTCACTGGGTCTATAAACCAACCCTCGGATAGATGTTATAGGTTTTTCGGCACGCGGCGAAGACACGGGTCTCGAAAAAACATGGGGTTTTAGAATAGGTGGAAGTACAGCTTATGGTTAATTAACAATTTGTGCTCTTTTTTGCAGGTGAAAAACCCTATCTGTGCTCATTTTGTGGCAGAGGGTTTGCCGACAAGGGTAACATGGACGTCCATATCCAGTCAGTCCACCTCCATAATAAACTGCCGTACAAATGTGATACCTGTGGTATGGAATTCCGTCGCAAGAAATTTCTAAGTGTGCATCTAGAACGTGGACACTCGGAGACCGGTAACCCTGCACCTCAACAAAGACAGATGTCATTCCGAAAGAAAAAGAAAAGTTCTAAGACCATGATGACTAGGGAAGAAGCAATCATGCACCTTCCATTGCAACAAGCAAATTTAGTGGAAAAAGTACAGTTGCAGTTGCAGAGACCTGTGATTAGAGTAAAACAGGAAACCGTGCAACCGGACATGCAGCATGATGTTTTAAAATTAGCAGTTGAACAACTCAGTGTTGACGTCAGCGAAAGTTGTGCAGAGAAACAAAGTTCACAGACGGTCGTGAAGACTGAATTTGTCGTTACAAACGAGTCCGTGGGTGGTGAGGAGGTAGGTGTGGTACATGTGGTCGGGCAGGGGGTTGAACCCTCACCGGGCGATGCGTCCCATAGATTAACCGTCAAAGAAATTGAAGAGAAGAGTTTACCGACTGCTCAGTCTGCAGATACCAGCGTGTGGCCTGAGAACACTGCAGCTGACAATAGTGCCGAGTATATTACTGTGTCTGAGACTGAACCAGAGGGGATGGTTATTGGTCAAGAAATTCCGGAAAATCTGCAGCAACAGCCGTTCAGGATTCTTGAATTGGAGGGAGATACGCAGCCATACTTGGTTCTTCAGGGACAAGATGGGACACTCACTACATGTATGTTGCAGTCTGTATCAGCTGATTCAGTCGTGGATATAGACGTGGTAGAGGCACAGAACAGTGTTGTGAGTAGATGAGTAAATTGGCAAGGATTGACATAATCCAAGCTGACATTAAAAGGTAGGCGTGGTCATGAAGACCTGGATGCACCCTTCACCTGCAAGTGATATTCTTGTCCTTGTTCTTGGCATGCACACCAAGGCTAAAAAACCTAAAAACTTGTGTACAATATACGAACAGAAGTTGAGTTCATCTTGGGCAGAAACTTCAGATATGCCACTGTCGTAATATATCTGTCCATCAGCGTAATTCCCATTTACTCGTGTTGAATTCATTTCTTAAGCAAGTTGCACACCAACAAATGACAGTCTGGCATACTTGGCACAGCCCTATACAGTAAACCTCGCCTAAGTCGACAGCGTGTAAGTCGTCAAAGTGCACAAGTCGTCACAATAGCGAAAGTCCCGATTTTCTGTAACGTTATTTCCAATGAAATGTCCCTCTCTAAGTCGTCAAATGTAAGTCGTCAAAACAGCTAACTCGACACTCGACGTCCGGTCCCAAGTAACACAAATCCCTCTTAATTTCCAACTCCAAGTCGTCACTGAAAAAAAAGAGTTGGCTGCCGCCGGCAACTTCTGCAATGTACACTCCCAGACTGATTCAATCAGTCGCCGCTGCGGTGCGCTGTAGACTTCAATGGTTATGAAAGAGTCTGGTCACGCCTGATAGCCATTACTGATGTGTAGGTGATGCACACTGCACAAGTTGATTGCTCCAGCGCATCATGTGGTTGTGTTGTTGAAGATGCAGATGCGTACACCATGGGGATTCTCCACTAGGGTAAGTCGTCATTAAGCCGACTTATACCTACAAGTCGTCATAATGACGAGTAATGCGTCAAGTCGTCATTATGACGACTTAGCATACTCGTCATATTTCTAAGTCGACAGAAAATCTTCGGTCCCGAAAGTGTCGACTTGGGCGAGGTTTACTGTATTTGTGTTTGTAGCTAAATTGGCTGAGACAAGAATATTCTGTGCCACTGTGTAGGGCAGGACGAAATTAAATATCAAACCAATTGGGTTTGAGGGATATGGCACAGCCACGAATATGGCTGTGCCATGAGGCGCACACATCCAAGTTTTGTGGCTCTGCCATGAAATAATAGCGTCTTAGCATTATTCGTCTGTGTGCGCCTAGCTTGATAAATTTATCAGGAATTTCGTGGTGAGCATGGTGGCATTTCAGGGACTTTTGTAAATATTGTGGGTTGAATTTCTTGACTTTGCAACCATTCTTCTTGCACCTGTGTACAGCTGACCTCAACACTTCAGTCCAACTGCAGGGGCCATCATACCTTTGTGGCCCATTCATTTCTTTGACACGTTTCAAGTGACCCTGCGGTCTTAACCTAACTTCGGATGCGCATGCGTCATCTCCTTTTTGGCATTTTCAAGCTCTTTATGTCAAGCCCATAAGCTTCTCTTTGCCAACTTTCAGCGTTCCAGGTAGGCCCTACACAAACGTGTAAACTGTCGCACATGATTCCTCACAACATCCTTCCTAGCTTGCAACACCGAGGAAAAAGCAGCGCTAATTAGTTCTACCAAGTCCATGATTTGATCAAAATACTCCGGACAGGACTTTGCCTCCCCCTTCCCTATATCGATTACATGTATTTGCAAAAGGGGGGGGGGCTAGACCCTTGGCCATCATCAGCTGAAACGTCTGCAGGGACACATCAACCATTTTTGGTCCCAATTTCATTGCTTTAAATATTTCATCATTTGTTTTGGGGACTGCCAAATTTTAGCTCTATTGCACTTCAAATATGGCCTCCAGTCGTCAATCTGTACTTTGGCTCATGAGTCATAACCATATAAGGAATTAACACAAAGAAAGTTCTAACCTGGTATGATGTTGCCCTGGAACATATTGACTTGACACTTGTTGTTCGTTCTTCTGGTACATTCACCCAGGTGGGCACATGGTCCATGGACCATTTCATTCAAGATATTTTATGATTACCTCATCTGGGCCCCACTCTGCATTTACCCCTTGTGTGTGAGGGCAGTGTATAATCTCCAGTTTTTGTTCTGGTCCCCACAATTATCAGCCCAGAATAATATCTCAGGGGATGGAAGAATCAACAACAATGCATTTGATATTATCAGTACTTGCTGTATCTTGTGTCAATCTTCCTGACTTCCCCTCATGCCACAACAGCACATCATCACCCAAATAAAATAAGTGCATATGTCATTTACATGTACCACTTTTGAGAAAAACTAATTCTTTTGGTGACAGTATCAAATTTATTGATAATATTTGCCATGTATTTGTCAGTTGGTATAGGCTACATGCAGATCATCAATTTGATGATGTAGCCTATACCAACCGACAAGTATACATGACAAATATGCAAATACTGATTTCTCTCTAAAGTATTACATAACTGGCCTTGATGACTTAGGGCAGCTTCGCAACTACCGGTACATTTTCTTGACTTAGGCAGTTATAAATTTGACGAAGGCACTATTTACTTCTAGTACCGGTACCACAAAATAATGGTGAAATATCACTTGGTTTCCGTCTTACTTGTGTAGCAACTCGTCAAAAAATGGATGACATTCAGCTGGCATCACGTGCTTCATGGATTGGAGGTCATTGTACTGCCTCATCTTATTGAAAGCTTGGTTTGGAACATTCGGATCCATTTCAGATCATTCACCACCTGGACTCTCTGTGGTTGGGCCTCCCAGTTTGTTGCCTCGGGACAAGACAACTTGTATTGGACTTGTCTGTTGTTTCGAATGCTGCCTCGGAACAAGACAACTTGTATTGGACTTCTCTGTTGTTTCGAATGCTGCCTCAGAACAAGACAACTTGTATTGGACTCTTCTCTGTTGTTTCGAATGCTGCCTCGGAACAAGACAACTTGTGTTGGACTTCTCCGTTGTTTCGAAATCTCAGGCCTGGAAGATCGTGCAATGTAGGGTCCCCAGTTTTCTTCCCGGGTCTAATGCTGTGCAAGTAAGGCAAAGTGGGGTAATAGTAGCCCCGGGGTAATAGTAGCCCCTAGCCTGGTTTTTGATTGATATTCCAGAAATGAATGAATCAATTCAACAACCAATACATGCATGGATTATATTGTATCTCTAGTTACCATAACTGACAGAGTTAATGATTATATCACCTATTGTCTAAGAGTAATGACCATTTGAAGCACTCAAGTCAACAACTGTACAAAAATAAGAGTGATTCAAACTTTTTACATATTATGTTTTATAACAGTATTTTCTGGAGCCAATGTTTGAGAGTTGGTTGAGTGAACAGGCATCACGTGTAGAATCACCTGTAGGAAGTATTTGTTTCAACTATTCACTGAAAAAAATTAGTAACATTTTTCTGTAGAGGGTGCATCTGGGGTAATAGTAGCCCCTTGGTTGGGGGTAATAGTAGCCCCTAGCTTTACTCGCTCTATCTTTACTGAGAGGAAGGGAATGTGAAATATCTTCATTTTAGCCTTTATCCCAATCCTAATTTCGTATTTTTGATGCATTTTAACCCTTTCACTAATTATTTCAAGTTAAAACACAATAATTTACAGTATCACATACAAACAGGAATGTTCAAAACAAAATATCATGGGAAAGAAGTGACCGGTGCTTGTTTATTTCAGCTATTGATTAAATTCTGTGAGGACTTTTGAAATTGGGGAGTCAATTTACTAAAATGGCAAGCTACTCACATACGTACAGGACCGTGAGGTTGCCGAACGTGATAGAAATAGCTCTTTAAAAAAAACAAGTGTTTTTTTACTGCAAAATAACTTCGGAACAGTATTTGACAGCTACTTAAATAGTATAATTCGAAGAAGGTGCCAAGCTTTGTGTTTACTGCAGGTCAGACTAGTCAAGTGATTGTGCCTCATATCTTCAAATAGGTTTGTTCCTTAAATAAAGGTAATCTTCTTTAAAATAAATGTCAGATTGTTTTTTTTTGTGACACAGACCTACATGTAAAACAGTATTATCACTAACAAGGTCATGTTGCGATAGAAAAAAGATTTCATGAAAAGAAATTGAACATGTGAAAATTTTTGTCCAGGGGCTACTATTACCCCATACCTACGGGGTAATAGTAGCCCCTGACTCCTACTCTTGAAATGGCTCTCAGATGCATGTTATGGGTTGCTGTGCCATGAATTTCAAGTGATTCCGTCAGAAGAAGTGCCACAACAAGATTCGGGCAGATTTTTTGGTGTCCCTCAAGAAATAACCTGTGCAGTTTACAAAATAGGTGAAAAGGGGGCTACTATTACCCCACTTTACCTTACATGTACGAGCCATCAAGTTTCATGAAATCAGCTTGTAACCAAGCTGGAACCATGTACAATGTAATTGGAGATTGTGAGTGTTATCCAGTGCTTGAACTGTTTCATCCAAGGTGATGAAAAAAAGTAAGGCGCTATCTGAAATGTTAAAGCCCCCTCCCCTCCTCCTGCATTTTGTCTTCATTGGGTCTCTGCCAAAGTCTCTTAAACAAACTGTCCTTCGATAGGTGGACTGAGTGATCCTCTATCGGTGGGCTGAGTGATCCTCTAACTTATCTGTCAGTTCTGCTTCAGCATGTCTCAATTGAAAATTCGTTTGACAACTCTCTGAATATTAATTGTCATTCACATATTTCCTCTTTCTGTACCGCAGAGTGGCAATAGCTCAGCCACCTACATATCTGATAACTCCTTTCCCAGCATTAGAAATCTCAGGACGGTCTATGGCTTCTTGGGGTCTTTTGCTCACTGCCTCCTTAACAACTAGTGACCTCTCACTAAGTAATGCCCTCCTCAAGGCAGTCATCAGTTGAAATATTACATTTGAGTCGGACTTCTTCACCTCCTGGCCAAACACATCCTTCAGCTGCCCACAGTATTTTTCTGATTCCATCAGGAAATAGAACGTTTTGTTCAGGTATTCCTCTGTAGCTGACTGCAGCTTCTCGTCTGGCTTGACTAAACCATTAATGATATCAGATGTGGTTTTGGACTGTTCTGCCAAAAAATGTTGGCACAAAGGGTGCGTTACCCTTTCTGATAACGGTCATTTTTATCCATGTAGATAGATATTGTACTGCCAGTGTTTCAGATAACTGTATGTAGCGGGCTATAGTATAAATATATTAATAAGTGTACTACCAATAAAAATATAATAAAAGTAAATAATAATAATATTACAATAATAATAATATAATAATAATAATAATGAAGTTGTCGCGACCAGGCAACCGGGATAACTCTTTGTAAATGTGACTTCTCACTGCCGAAGATATCTTCATCATGTATGTCTTCTTGTCTACCCCAGGGCCTAGTTCTGGCTTGATGTCAATACCCTTGAATGACTTCGTAAAGCTTCGGAGCCTGTGAAGGAGAGATGTGTAGTGTAGTGGTTCACCTGTCTACCCATTTCTTTTGAGAACTCGCATACTGTTTTCTCCAGTTGTGCACTTGCATCGGTTGTTGCAGATTTAACCATTAGCATACCATCATTTTCTAATTTCTTGAGGGTTTTTTGTTGCTAGTTTTGTTTCGCAGGAGGCTACTGTCTCATCTTTTGGATAGTTCTTGCCACAGTTTTCGTGATTGCAATAGCCCCATCAGCGGGATCTGTCTTTGAGGTGTGTCTGTTATTGTTGTGATCGGTTTACTATAAAACTGAAGATAAAAGTAAAAGTAACTAAAAATAAAAGTACAAAAACTGAAGATAAAAGTATAAAAGGGTTAAAGCCGAGGCATTACTAGCCCAACTCTCATCCTGAGACACACCCAATAGTCCTCCGTAAACCTGTACATCCCCCATTGGATGTACAGGTACAAGCATAGTACCTTTAATAGGCATATCATCTCCACCCCTGTTTGGGTCCATGTGTAAATTCCCACTCCCGTAACAAGCTTGTTAGGGACTCCCTCGTTTCTGACCAGCTGGAAATGGCAATCGTCCTTCTCACCAGACAGGTCCGGTGCTGCCCATGATAGTTCACGCTTCTTTTGACACTTCTGCAAGAAGGTCCCTTTTACTTTCTTGCTGCATTTAGTCTTGCTATTGCACTTCGTACAAGTTTCGAAGAGGTTCAGAAGAGCAGTTTCAAACACAAAAAATCTTCAGGGGTAGCGAGCATAAAGGGGTCGTAACCCTACGTCAGGCCTAAGCCAGGCGTAGTGCTGGTCGAGGATAGGGCATCGACCAGCACTACGCCTGGCTTAGGCCTGACGTAGGGTTACGACCCCTTTATGCTCGCTACCCCCCTGTGTTCAAGGGGAGTTAAGTCTTTGCGGCTGAAGCAGAAAAACAAAACCAACAAATGAATCAACAAATATTTTCTAGAAAACAAACAATTACAAACAAACAATAACAGTGTCAAAAGGTCAGGGTTAGACTGCTCGTTGGAGTACTTGTCCAGAGACAAGGGGCGGCCCCTGGCTTTTGCTGCCGTGCGCAACTCCCAGTCGATAATGCCCCATCGGAAAGCTTCCGGAGCCGTCAACCTATACCAGTGAAACTGTTGGTCATAAAAGAGCCAGTTGCCCACGTCCGCTGCCAGCTTCGTAACATTTCAGCATACGTAAGCAAGTGAGGAAGCTGGGCTGGGTGCTGCTTACAGTACATGGCTATGAGTAGCTAATTCCATTTGCTAATAGAGCGGATGAACCGAGATTTATGTACAGGCGCAGCCTTGATGACGCCGTCCACAACCCGGAGTACGTTTCCTTCCCATTTAGACACTGGGGTTTGGGAAGTTGCTTGCCCAGGTCGAAATACTGGTCTGTAATGATTTTGTTGACCAGCTCTTGTTCGACGTGCCGTTCAAGTGGTGTATACCTACTGGTGAAGCGGAACTGTGGAGTATCACCAGGCTGCGCCAGCCCCACCTCGTGATGTAATGGGTAATTGGGCATACTCAGTGATAGACCCTGTGACCCAGCTTTGGTAACAGTAGCCTGAATGTTTGGATCGGATGTCCCTGGGATTGAGGCAGGCGGTGTTGAGGTGCTTGTAAGAGCTGTTGGTGTCGCAGTGCCTGTCGAATCGCACGGGTTGGACAAGACCCCAGCCTTGCGTAGGACAGCCAAGATGTCCTTTTTGGCAGTGGTCACCAAGGCCACCATGTCTTGTTCAGTAATGGGGTCTGTTGGTGCACTGGTCGACGTCCCCTTGGCTCGAGTCACTTTGCAGGTCCGGCGTAGCGGTATGTGCTATGGGCAGGAAATGGTCTCCTTCTTCTCGATGAAAGGAACATGACGGCAGTTTGGAGTCAGATGTGGGATTAGGTGTTGCATTGGCAGCTGGTAAGCTGCCAGTCCTTTCCTAGTTGCCTTCCACTGTGGGTGACTGCAGGGCCTCGCCGTTGGTTCGGGTGGAATGTTGAAATCAGAGGGTGCCGTGATGTGTGACGAAGTGCTTGGTTGGGGGTTGTTGGCAGCAGCAGCTGGCGGGCGTGCTGCTGACTCCTCGCGGACTTCCGTGTCGCGGGTTCAGCACCTAGACTGTGTACCCTGGCAAATTTGATGCTTTCTCCAACAAGCTTCAATTTGTATGAAATAAAATTGCATAATGCTTTCTTGGTATCCTCGTCCTTCTCCTCCTTCAGACCAAAAAATAGCAAGTTGTCCCTCATTGATCTCCACTGTAGATCGAGTAGCATTTCATGGTGGTGGTGATGCTGGCAGTTTGAAAAGACACGGCACTGGCTTGATTCGTCAAGGGGCGGGAATCAGTCTGTTCTTTATCAGTGTGTTGTCTTCTTCATCTGTCTGCTGGTCTTCTCAAACGCCAACATCTTCCTCTTCAAAGCAGTGCTGCTGACTTCCTCGTGGACTTTCGTGTCGCGGGTTCAGCACCTAGACTGTGTACTCTGGCAAATTTGATGCTTTCTCCAACAAGCTTCAATTTGTATGAAATAAAATTGCATAATGCTTTCTTGGTATCCTCGTCCTTCTCCTCCTTCAGACCAAAAAATAGCAAGTTGTCCCTCATTGATCTCCACTGTAGATCGAGTAGCATTTC
>NMRB01001780.1:107820-132053 GCA_002633025.1 Notospermus geniculatus | reverse complement strand
CAGACCCCCCCCCCCCCCCCGGAGGAACCTTGCGGTGTCGTGGAGAGATCCTGGGCCGATTTCACAAAGGGTATTTAAGACTTAGACGCGTGTAACTTCGTCAGATGCATGTATATTAGCAAGAATATGATATTAGTGAAGTTACACGTGTCTAAGGGCCGTATTCAAGAAGCTTCCTAAGTGTAAGGTCGACCTTAATCTTTTGTATTCTACCCTGCAAACAATAGCTAAAGGTCGACCCGGCCTCACACTTAAGGAAGATTCTTGAATACGGCCCTTCGTCTTAAACACCGTTTGTGAAATCCCTCCCTCCCTCTCTCCCTCCCACTCTCTCTTTACCACATAGAGCTACTGAAAGACTGGGGATCGAACCCACGACCTCGTTTGAGGCAGGCTCATT
Organism: Notospermus geniculatus; assembly: GCA_002633025.1. Classification (NCBI taxonomy): domain Eukaryota; kingdom Metazoa; phylum Nemertea; class Pilidiophora; order Heteronemertea; family Lineidae; genus Notospermus; species Notospermus geniculatus. Next base: position 131,653 of record NMRB01001780.1, on the reverse strand, counting down.
AGTTCCACTGCACCACACCGACACCTGAACATCATTGAGATCGACATCAATCACTAGCCGAGGCGCATGCTGCAAGCATTGGACAACGAGTACGGCAACTACAGGTAACTTACCTGTTCCAAATGTGCATTGTGGAGCAGACGACCATTTTCCATTCGCCTGGCAAGTCACGTTTTCATAATTTTCGCCGCCAACTATTGAAAATCCCTCACTGCATGTATACGTTACTACATCCTCGTAGCTATCCTGTCCTGACGTGTAGGACCATTTGCCATTTTGGATTTTACTTGGTGTCCCGCATTTAACCTCTGAAGACAGAAAACAGAGCGAATAATGATAAATACCGGTAACCATAAATATGCACTAAGAAATAACCGAGCTACAAAGCATTGAATGGGCGACAAATTTATATTCTAAAAATCTCAGAGTTGGGCACTCTGACCTATACAACAAATTCATGGTTTCACCAAAATAAAAAAAAATTGAATGCCAGAAATTTGTAACTTTACATAAGAATGTTGATGATGATATACTAAATAATACAGTTCAGTCAACAACCGTCAATGAAGGCCTGTAATTACCGTACGCGCGCCCAGAAAAGTAACTTAATGCCCACCCGTTTGCTATAATTACTAGTTCCGCATCCTACTACAATACATACTCACTCTGACAAGTCGGTAACGTTCCAGACCACGTCTTGTCCAGTTGACATTTTGATGTTGTATCTCCAGCTGTCAGTGTTAACCCCTCGTTACAAGCGTATGTCACTCTCGTTCCATATCCATACGTCTGGTCAGTAGCGGTCCATGTTGCTCCGTTGACGTCGGTGGGCTTTGGACATAGGATCTCTGTAAGGTACATGTATATGTCATGATGTACATAATTATATGGATGGAGGTTACTGGCTTAGCTGGTAGCGCACATGCAAAAAAACTCGATGAGGTCATACGAGCGGTGTCTGTGAGATAAAAGGGAGATTCAGAAATCAGACGATAAACGTAAACGTTAATGACAACGTTCTTTTTGTATCGAAAATGCAATATAAAATCTGGTGAATGTGTAGTGTGAAAAATCACGTTGTCGTAAAGTTTACATTTATCGTTTGATTTCTAAACCCCCAGACAGAAATGTTGCAACATATACTGATACGTACGAGAACAGGCTGGGTCCGTCTGGTGCCACGTAAGTTTCCATGACCCGTCCTTCTGACACCAACGCTCACCGTCCAAACCGCCTGTTTTGACATATCCAACTTTACATTTATATCTTGCCACGCCAGCGAGGTAAAACGTATTATCGTACTGTACGTCAGTGTTTTTTACTGGCGGTGGTATACCGCAATTTACAGCTAAAATGAAGAAATGAAATGGTCCATGGACCATGTGCTCACCTGGGTGAATGTACCAGAAGAACAAAATGTTTAATCGAAATGTTCCAGGGCAAGCCTTAAGTTCCAGGGTAATATGACTGTGGTCAAAATTTCAAGGTCAAAACATTCTCGCTTGGAGTAATTTATGACATAGATCTATGTGCCAAAGTCCATTTTCCGTCCATGTTCGCCTGGTAACCATATATTTGCGGTCAATACACAGAGGGTACCTAGATACATGATCACACCAAGTTAGAAGATATTAGGTCAAATAGCCAGGAAACGTGTCACCAAATGGCAAAATTTTGGACTTTGACCTCGGTGGCCTTGAAAGGTAGGTCAAGTCAAAAACCCGCCAGGAATATCAGACAGAAGGTGGAGGGCGTTACGTGAACCAGTTGGGCTGAAACGTAATTCGATTTCTACCACGAGGTGATCCACTGAATGCCAACTTACATGTAACAAGTTGAAACATGGACGGGCAGGTTGTCTTTATGGCCGTGTCCGTTTTAACTATCTTGCCAGCCAGCGCCAAGAGAAGACAGTCGCATTTCGTATCAGCCGCAAAACCAGTCACCGCCTTGGCTGAAGTTAAAAATCATTGGATTAAAAAAACGTGTTCAATGCGAACAACTACATGTAGTTCACTGACAATTTTGCGGCGGTTACAATGTAATGTATTTTTAGCTCACCCGTGAGCTCTTACAATGGTGCAGCGTCCGTCGTCCGTCGTCGTCGTCGTCGTCGTCCGTCGTCCGTTAGCAGGGCACGTTTTGTAACCGCTGGGGCTATTGATCTGAAACTTGGTACATATATACCCCTAGGTCAGATGACCTATGACACCAAGTTTCGGTCCGATTCGATTCTTGGCTTGGCCTCCAGGTGGCGAAAACCAAAAACACAAAAAGTGCAATAACTCCTGAACTAATGACTGGATCATCTCCAAATTTTTATCATAGGTGTATCATGTTAGGATACATAACATATATAACGGGTTTTAGATTTGACCTACTTTTCAAGGTCACAGAGGTCAAAGTTCGACAAAAGTAACGAACCTGCCACAGTTCTTCATTATTTCACCGAGCGTCTTCATATCTTGCATAAACGTGTATTAGAGGGGTACCTTCAAAATTACCGAGTTTCGGCCCGATTGGACATCCAATATGGCCGCCAGGTGGCGTAACCTGTAAATCTTCCAAGTGCTATAACTCAGGAACGGCTTGACCCACAGTGCTCAAACTTGATATTTACATCCCTCTAGATGACCTTTACAAGCACGTCAAATTTCGGCCTGATTAAACTTCCAATATGGCCACCAGGTGGCGTAACCCGAAAATCATCAAATGTGCTATAACTCCGGAACGACTTGACCCAGAGCGATCAAATTTGATATGTACCTCCTTCTAGATGACCTTTACAAGCACATCAAATTTCGGCCTGATTGAGGTTCCAATATGGCCGCCAGGTGGCGTAACCCGAAAATCATCAAATGTGCTATAACTCGAGAACGATGTGACCCAGAGCAATCAAGCTTGATATTTATCTCCTTCTAGATGACCTTTACAAGCACGTCAAATTTCGGCCTGATTAAACTTCCAATATGGCCACCAGGTGGCGTAACCCGAAAATCATCAAATGTGCTTTAACTCAGGAACGACTTGACCCAGAGCACTCAAATGTGCTATGTGGCTCCCTCTAGATGACCTTTATGTGCATGTGAAGTTTTGGCCCGATTGGACATCCAATATGGCTGCCAGGTGGTATAAACTGAAAATCACTGAAGTCCTACAACTTGGGAATGACTTACCCAGATTGCTCATATAACTGATATACCTCTCTCTGTCATTACACTATTATGTCCAAACGGGTGAGCACATGGTCCATGGACCATTTCATTTAAAATAATAGGGAGGTTTCGCAAGCGCCCAGTTAGGCCCTACGACGACGTTTATCTATTGTGTGGGTATACCCAAACAATAGATAAACGTCGTCGTATGGCCTAACTGGGCGCTTGCGAAACCTCCCTAATATTTCAGAAACACTAGGAATACGAAATGTTGAAAATCTGTAGAGCTTGTAACCTATTGGCAGACAAAGAGTGCTCAGCTGAACAACACTGAAAAACTCTGCTTCATCAAAATGACGAACATTAATACGCTGGTTCGTTTTCCATTATCACCAAACTGTCTAAATTCGTCAAAATGACAAGTCCAAGTTCATCAAAATGACGAACGTGGTCTTGTCAAGACAAACCCATGTTATGTTCGTCAAAATGACGAACGTGGACTTGTCATCTAGACAACCCCGTGTTTATGTTCGACAAAATGACGAACGTGGACTTGTCGTCTAGACAAACCCGTGTTTATATTCGACAAAATGACGAACGTGGACTTGTCATTTTGACGAATATAGATACTCAGTTTGGTGATAATGGAAAACGAACCTAAGTTCGTCATTTTGATGAAGCAGTTTTTCAGTGAACGCTGTTTGGGTTGCACCGGTATATATCCGAATTGGCTGAACCACCACTGCGCTGCTGTGTGTGGGTGATTGCGCAGCATTTTCAGACGCATCACTTGGCATGACGTATGCTGCGCCAAAAATCAAATCAGTTGGATTTCAGGAATATTGCTCAGCCAGGAATACGGCTGTACACCTATCATCAGGCGCACACTTCAAATAATGCTGTGCCATGGATACGGCTGAGCACGGTCATCTGTGTGCGGCTTGCTTACCCTGCCGCACACTGGATGTGCACGTAGTTTCGGTGAAACTCACCGAAAATACGCACGCGCACTCAGCTATCTGCTGAGCAAACGGTCTCGAATGACTTTTTGCTCAGCAGATAGCGCCAGTGTGCGGGGGCTTTTGGACAAAGATAATAATCAAGAACCTTACCAGGGCATTTGCATGATGATGTCTCGCATTTTGTTGGACAATTATCGAGCATGAATTTGCTTGACGTGACACACGCGCCATCATTGGCCCATTCCTGACACTTCGTGCCGTAGGCTGCTGAATCTGTACATTGTGAAGTCACACCTTGAAAAGATCGGAGGAATTTTCAAAAACAACGGATTTGCAACCTGCTACTAAATGGCCACTGCAATATACGGCGGATGTGTGTACCTCACACGGGTAATCTAGCAAAGCCCCAAAAACGCCAACGCCAACAGTCCTTTGCTCGGTACTCTTTTCATGGCATTGGCGTTGGCGTTTCGGGAAAACCCTCTAAAAAAAACTAGTCTGCTTGGACTACCATTCCCTCCACACCAGTTTCACCTTCAGAAATTCGACTGCCGCACACTTTACACCTTTTCAGGAGCTTTTTGCATTAGAGGGTTTTCGGAAACCCCCCGAAACCCAACACAAACGCCAATCCCATTATTCGATGCCATGAAGAGAGCACCGAACAAAAGGGAGTTTAAGAAATCAAACGATAAACGTGAACTTTACGACAACGTTACTTTTCATACTGCGAATTCACCAGATTATATATTGCATTTTCGGTACAAAAAATAACGTTGTCGTAAAGTTACCGTTTATCGTTTGATTTCTCAAACTCTCTAGTAATAGGAAAGACGTTCGAGTCGCTGTTTCGGGGGCTTTGCGAAAACACTACACGGGCGTCAAATGAATGCCCGCAAATGAGTGTATGCCCGCTCGAGGGCCATTGCAAGTGGATGATTTACAGTGAATATACCTCGGAGAAACAAGCACCAAACCAGAATGCATAAATGCCATGAGATCTGAACCATCGTGGAAACTTTATCATGACCCTGAAAAGGGAAAAAATCATGTATCATAAATAATTTGGCTGTCATTGCTGGTCTTATAAAATATGTTTCATCAAACCGATATGGCTTTTAATGACATTCATAACTGACTTTCTCCCATGGCTTAAGTTCAGTTGGGTGTCATTCTTTGGCACGTGTTGAAAGGTGGGTCATTGTGAAACCTTCACGATTTATTACAAATGTGAAATTCATACGTTTCTCACGACATAAAGGTCGGACTAATGATGCGTGTTTGATATCAGTCATTGAACTTAGGAATTATCGACAAGTCCATATTGTTATACATGTGTACTGTATAATGCCAAACATTGACCGTTGCTCTTTGTGCAAGAAAAAGTGTGGGATAAACGCACTGCGTTCCGATGAATTGTAAATGGCCATGGTACTGGTTAAGGGGGCAAAATATAAATAACAAAATTAAAGTGAGGACAACAGAAACGAAAAATTTTCGTTTTGGGGGAGGGGGTCAAAGGTGCTTTTCGAAAAAAGCTTCACCAATAAAAATGTTGTCACTTGAAAAAAATGTACGCCTAAGCGGTCTATCAGACAAACAACTGAAAAGGTACAATGTACCAAGCAGGCCTAAACGTAGCCTATGTGATAGCTTAACCGGCAGAGGACTTGGCAACTCCTTCATTCCCTTCAACTTCGTCAGCGCAGGCTGAGTCCGGAGGCGTAGTGCAGTCAGTCGATGCTGTTGTCACGATCACGGAAGAGTATTATGAAGGCTATGCCTTATGGAGAGTTTCTCGGGGGAGGGGGTTGGAGGAGAAACTAAAATTTTTCGTTGCTGTTGGCTTCACTTTAATTTTGCTACGGCCCCTAAAAGTGACAAAAATGCTGATGTGAACGGTGGTAGCCTTTTGATCTAAGCACTTTCTCCCTAGGGATATGCCTATGTCCTGACTGGACCGAATCATTAAAAACCAGCAGCACACCAGGCGATATCGCAAGCGAGCTACTCGCCAACGATCTTCACGCCAACACCGCCTGATTTTGGCTTTGGTATCCAATGTTTGACATTTTGGGCGAACATCTCTGGGGAGAGGATTCCACGCATCGCTGTCCAGCGCACACCTGGCGTCACACTCGAGTGAGTTTGCAATATCGCCTGGTGTGCTACTGGTTGAAGAGGTCATGTTGACAGGTATGGCAAGCCGTTTGTTCATTATTTCCAGAAACTTAGTTTGCTTCAGAAACTAGGTTTCTGACTTCAAAAACTAAGTTTCTGGTCCAAAAACTTAGTTTTTGGACATCTAACTAGTACTTGGATCCAGAAACTTAGTTTCACGAGAAAAAACTAAGATTCGTCTGCACCAAAAACTAAGTTTCTGGACCAAAATCTTGGTTTCTGGACCAAAATCTTGGTTTCTGAAGCCAGAAACTTAGTTTCTAGCCGAAAACTTAGTTTCTGCTTTCAAAAACACACTTATGGAAAGCCGTTTGTTCAGAAACCAGGTTTTTGACTTCAAAAACATAGTATTTGAACATGTAACTTATATTTTGGATTCAGAAACTAAGTTTTGACCAAAAACTAAGTTTCTGGACCAAAAACTTGGTTTCTGAAGTCAAAAACTTAGTTTCAGAGGTTTATCGCCGACGAAGTAGGTCCAGGGGGTGCCAACAAGTATACTGGCCTACAGATTCTTTATGGTACCTGTCAACTTGACCTCTGCAACATGACTTTATAGTACATGTACACGTATTATAGTATATTGAACTCTTACCCTGTTATCTCCACGTGTATGACGTCACTCCCTCCAGATTCGTCTTATTACAAGGTGAAATGAAAGTAAGGTGAAAATTATCCGCCGTAGTTAGTAAAATTTACCGGAGACATCCTCATCTACTATAATCCCTACGTCGTCCTGTGCGATATTACAGGTAAATAAACTTCTGTCGCTATTCATCAATCCCATTCTAAGACGTCAATCCAAATGAAAGGGAAATCATGCCTTGGAATGTTTGACCTCGTATTTACAAATATGTGTCATCGATATGTAAGTTGGAAGTTACCTTTTGGAGTCTAATGGGCCTGTGGTCTATTAAAGGCCCTTTACTTGATGCAGTTTTTAGCTCACCTGGGTGAGCTTTTGTCGTAGTGCAGCGTCCGTCGTCGTCTGTCGTCGTCCGTTAGCAGGGTACGTTTCGTAACCGCTGGGGCATTGATCTGAAACTTGGGACGTGGGCCTATATACCTTTAGGTCAGATGACGTATAGCACCAAGTTTTGGTCCGATTCGATTCTTGGCTTGGTCACCAGGTGGACAAAACCAAAAACACAAAAAGTGCAATAACTCCTGAACTAACGACTGGATTATCTCCAAATTTTTAGCATAGGTTTATCTAATAAGGATACATGAGTTGGACTCATGATGAGTCCAGAATCCACCGTGTATAAAACTTAGGGTTCACGGGTTGGAAAATTTTGTATTTCACAACCCTTCGTAACGTTTGTACCCAGTGTAACGTTTTTGAGTGTTCCCCATCTGCGAGTGTACCCCTGACGGAATAAGCTGCGGCGTGACAAAGGGGACACCTAGAGAAATGGTGTCGATCTATCTGCCAGCGTTTCAAAAATATAAGAGGAAACACTGACATATAAGGAAGTACTGGCAGTGTTACACTTGTATTGAAGGTACCGCGCATTTCGATTCATGAGACAAATCCGAGAAAAAATGCGTCGTGTATAAAAGGCCTTTAAAAGTTGTAACGCAAATCCACCCAGTGATTCAACCTATCGGTGAGAGGGTGACTTGCTTTTATATGAAGAAAACATATATAACCATTAACAAATTTCAAGGATACCCGCTGTGAACATGACCTGCGATGAACTTTTTATTCATCAGCAACAATGCGTCATTCAACACAAGTGGGCCTAACGGTTAATTCCGAATAGCTCTGTGGTAAGCCTACGACTTCCAGCACGCAGTCACTTTTTAGTCAGAAATCAACCAAGGATAGACTGGTTCCCGTCTTTGCACTCCCGTGGCGCTCATTCCACAACAGAGAGCGCTGCGGGATTGGAGCGCCATAAGCATGATAAGAGGTGGATTGGAGCGCCAAAAAGGAGAACCAGTCTAAATTAAGGAGAGTCTTGTGGCCCGTTGTAAAGTTTTTCAGTCACTTGTGTGGCCCGTGTGCCAGTGTGACATTGATACTGACGGAATAAGGCGCGGCTGACAACGCGCGACACTAGAGAAATAGTGAGTCTGCTTCCCACTAGTGTGTTTCAAACAATGGGAGACGCACAGAAGAAAATGGCTACACTGAAAAACATTAGTCTACACCTGTTCCAAGGCGGAGGGCAACACGGGGATAAACCTGCGTCTTCTACAGCAGCATCTTGACATATCAAGGCCCTCGGTCACTCCGCCCTTAAAGGGCCTCTAGAGGCAACTTACGCTACTAACAGTCATGCACTATACAACAGGTGGCGCTAGTGAACCTCATGAACTCATGAATTGTGGATCAAATGTTGACACTGATGAAATTTTACTTCCAAATTGATGCCCAAGTTGGATCCTTCTGCCACCAATTTCTCTGTTAGTAATCATATCAACATGCACTAAAAAGCTGCCTCTAGAGGCCCTTTAAGCGGGTGATCCACTGTTGCGATTTGGACTTGAGACGGGGTTGCGTTCCCTTGCGGTTACCTTATAAGGACTTCCGATTGCCTTATAAGGTAACCGCAAGGGAACGCAACCCCGTCTCAAGCCCAAATCGCAACAGTGGATTCGCCGCTTTAGCGAGATTAAAGGAGCACGGTATTGCCACTTTTTCTCGACAGCCGGCGCCACTGTGCCACTCTCCAACCCAGGGACCAACGACATATTGGCGAGTTGACCCGATTTCCTCCGTACATTTTGTAATGCATTTTTGTAGTTCGCATTACTGCCGCTAGGTGGCTCCCTCTACGTCGGCAGTCAAATAACGCATTTGAGATCCAATACCGTGCTCCTTTAAGACTAGGAACGCTTTTCAGGGGAGGATTCTACCACGTTTTGCAGGTTCAGAGAACTGAATCCTTCGGTGGTGAATCCCAATGTAGCAAATAACCTGTGAAAATTGCCTCGACACGAGTCATCTTTCCATTCTACTCTTTGTATAAGCCTTAGAACTGTGACCTGCCAATCACTCTACTGGTAAAAATCTTCAGAAACGTCTCACCTCGTCTGTCCAAACTACACTGTTGTTTCATCTGTCAAAAGATTTTCATGATTTGTTAATTACACCGATTTGTTAATTAAATAGGATTAATTATATGGGGATTTGGCCTAGTGGTTAAGGCGTGCTGCCCCTTTAGTGCTGGCGATTGATGTCACATGCGAGGGTCCGTGGGTTCGAATCTGGTAGGAAGGAATGTCTTTCACCTTAGAGACCCAATTTCTATTATTTCATATTAATTACCGGTATATGATTTGTTAATTACACCGATTTGTTAATTACATGTACATTGATTACATTAATTAGGCCTAATGATTTATGATATTGTGATTTGTGATAAACATTGAGAGAGATTACGGTTAGTGAATTATATTTTGAAAATCTGTATTTCTGTCGTTGTCACCTTCATCTTGAATAAAATAAATACCGGTACGTAATACACCTGTTTTCTTGTTTTGTTATGCCCCCGACTTCCGAAAAAGTCGGGGGCATTATGTCGTGGCGCGTGCGTCGGTGTCGTCGTCGGTGTCGGTGTCGGTGTCGTCGTCGGTGTCGTCGTCGGTGTCCGTTAACATTTGGTTTCCGTTAATTAGCTTGAGAACGCTTTGACCGATCGACCTGAATTTTTTTGTGAGGGTTGGTCTATATGAGGGGACGGTTCCTTTCGATGACCAGCGCCGCCGCACTTCCAAGATGGCGGCTATGGTGGCCAGCGTGAAATCGGTTTCCGTCGATTAACTTGAGAACGCTTTGCGCAATCAACCTGAATTTTTTTATGAGGGTTTGTCTTGGTAAGTGGAAGGTTCCTTTCGATGACCAGCTCCGCCACCCATCCAACATGGCGGCTATGGTGGCCATCTTGAAATTGGTTTCCGTCGATTAACTTGAGAATGCTTTGCGCAATCAAGCTGAATTTTTTTGTGAGGGTTGGTCTCGATAAGGGGACGGTTCCTTTCGACGACCAGCTCCGTCGCCCATCCAAGATGGCGGCTATATGGTGGCCATCTTGAAATTGCTTCCGTTGATTAACTTGAAAACGCTTTGCGCAATCAACCTGAATTTTTTTGTGAGGGTTGGTCTCTATCAGGGGAACGTTTATTTCGAAGACCAACTCCGTTGCCCATCCAAGATGGCGGCTATGGTGGCCATCTTCAAATCGGTTTCCGTTGAATTACTTGAGAACACTTCGACCGATCAACCTGAATTTTTTTGGGAGGGTTTGCATCTATGAGGGGAGGTTCCTTTCAATGACCACCTCTGCCGCCCATCTAAGATGGCGGCTGTGGTGGCCATCTTGAAATTGGTTTCTGTCAATTAACTTGAGATTGCTTTGTGCACAGAAAACATACCAGTCGGGGGCATATGCCACGCTCTGCGTTGCTCTTGTTTTTATCAACGGTCCAGTGACTTGAACCATCAAGGATTGCTCGTACTGAAGAAGTGACCGTAGACCATGATATTTCAAGATATGGCTTTTGATAATACATGTAGCACGATGCAGCAGAGCCTGAATGCATGATTTTCCTGGTCAAATTCAATGAATTTCAACAAAATCGCGGGGACGTACATGTATGCCTCCCTAAATCCGACGTACCGGTAACATTTGTTATAATGTTCCACATCTGTGGGTGTTCAAACCCCTGCAATTTTTATTGTCTGACGACTGATAGGACACAGAGAGAAACATTTCGAACTGTCAGTTTTCTCCAAACACAGGGAAATAGGGGCCTACTGACAAACGGAAAGTACTAAGCCCATAAAGTCTGTTGCACATCAGTGTACTCCACTTTTTGGCTGGGTGGGGGGCTTATTCGGCCCCGCGCGGGACCCGCCGATGCGGCTCGAAAAACACCCCTTTACCCGCAATTTTTGGTACGCTGATGTGCAACACACTTTATGGGGGGGAGTGACCCCCGGGGCACTAAGAAAATGGCACCTGCCTTGGGGGGACAGATCGAAATGTCACCCCGAAAAAACATTGTTGAACGAGGCCGCCGAGGTCAGTAAGGTTTTTTCGAGGGGTGACATTTCGGCCTGTCCCCCGACATGGAAGGGTGACTTCAAGGCCTGCTGGTCATGAGATCTCATGCATCACAGCCTGTCTCTGCGGCTGCTGGACATGTGCCCGGCAGCAGAGGAATGCGTGAAGACGACGATTCATGATATGAAAAAAATCTTTGATAAAAAAATATGAAAAAGAAGCTCTGTCATGGTCATGCTGTTCAAGCCGGGGAGGCAGCTGGCAGCGATGCGGTGAAGCTACTGCAGAGCTCTTATTCAATATACCGGTAATACAATTACCCGCGTAGATGATGCTGACGCTTGACCTTTCTAGCCCTAACCCTACTTATGACCCTACCCCTATCCATAAAGCACCCCCACGTCGGCCACGACATAATCAACCCCTCACTTTCCTGCTGTTTTTTGTCTCTATGTAGACATGATGGGGCGGGGACCCCCAGGCTGGAGAATCCTGGCTAAACTCTTCACAATATGTGCTGATCTCTTTCCTGAGGAAGTGCCGGATTGATTTTGAAATGATGACTGCATCATCATTGTCGGGCGACATTGCAGAGTGAAATGTAGACAAAACAGACAAAACTATTTTAGCCCTCGCGACATATGGCTGTGCCGCAAAGACAACTCGCGAGACACCGTATGAGCATATCCCGGCAAGCCCGGAGAGCTAAGCAAAGTATATCAACAACGACCAAATGTGCAATTCGCGGGAAACGGCAGCATGGACGGGAAGAACAAGAAAAAAGTCCTCGAAATAGTACGTAGCCTGTTATTTTTTGGTTTTCTAAAAGCAGCGAGTATGGGTCGATTGATTCGTTGATTGCTGGAAAAGAAAAGAAGTGAATTCACGTGCGTCACTCTCCTCCAGCGCGCCTGGAATGGAGAGGCGACCTATTTTCGGACAGAACACGCATGCACGTCACTGCACTGCTGACTGCACATGCTGCAGCATAGGCCTAAGCAGTGCATGACTGCATGCATGTAGGCTAGGCCTAGGCCAACATCATGACATGTAATGTATAGGCCCTAGGCCTAGACTTGGCGTTTTTCCAATAATAATCGGATGACCTGCACCGGCTGTGGTGTGGCATGTGTGGGACGGTGTCACTTGACATGCTTGACCATATCATGTTGACTTGATTTTGACGCTTCCTACGACGACAGTACACAGACCCGGTAGGCCTAGGGCAGGCCTAGCCCGGTAGGCCTATAGGGTAACGTCGGCAGTAGGCCCCCTAGGCCTATTCGTCGGTGGGTAGAATATGCCGATCTCAAAATCAGGTCGTAGCGCTGAAATAAATTGACGGCACAAACCCGCGAAATATCCCCCAATCAGAGTCATTAACTCATAATTTCATTTTGATCACCAAAGAATAGGCCTTATCGCACCTAGCACATGGCTAATCAGTATAAAATCAGCGAAGCGGAAAGGGCCCAACCATCAGCGCCCCCGCAGTACATTCACAATGCATTGCCCTGTGCATGGGGTGCATTTTTTGTCAACATTGGCCAATAAAAGTAACTTCCAAAAGCCGGATGTGCCAAAACTAACTAGCTACGTGGGAGGCGTTATGAAGTGATTCAAATCGATAAAATATTGACTACCGATCGTTCTCGCGGTCGCAAAAAATCGATGATTAATTCAAAAAGATTAGCACATGTCATGATGTTATCATCATGGTGGCCCTGTCCCATAATTCCCCATTCTATTGTCTCCACGGTCACGTGTCAGTTATTGACCAATCAGCGTGGGGTTGGGGCGGGGTTGCACGATAATATGATAATGTTTTGGCGTTGTTTACATGGACAGGACTAATCATCGATTTTTGGCGATCGCGAAGACGATCAGTGGTCAATAATTTATCGATTTGAATCACTGATTCGAATCATTGAATCGCGGATTCCTGACACAATATTCGTCTGCTTGTCAATCAAACGGCTCGTCTCAACTGTGCGGGGTGCCTGGAAACTCCTCGACGAATACTGTTGATGTGATGTCATGACCTCGGCAGAAACTTGACCCGTAATAATTTATAATTTATTCGTAATTCGTATGGGGAGTACTCAATGTGTTCCATGGGCGGTTGAGGTAAGATGTTTCTCTCAGGATGACTCAATGCAGTGATGTTGGCCAATATTTCTCGGTTATTTGTCTTCTATATTTTTGTTGTTAGTCATGTTTTTGAATAAATTGAATTTATGTTTATTTGTTTGTCAGTTTGATTTTTCTCCGGCCCCGACGAATCCAGACTCACGCCGACGAATACTACCGTTCAGCCGACTGAGCAGTAAAATTATGGATGCTCCCCCTACTTCCCGTGAGTTGGTGATGGACACTTCCTGGATATGTTGGGGGATGGCGGTGCTGTGCATTCACGCATAGGCCTACATGTAGATCTTTCTTGAATAACTGCGCGTATTGCTAGTATTCACGACAGAAGCTTAGGCTGACGAATACTCCCGACGTTACCCTAGGGCCTACTAGGCCTAGGCCTAGTTGCTCAAGAGTCTGGGCCCTGATCTGATGGATGTTAGTGCCAGACAGGCCTATAGATGTGTACCGAAAATTGCGGACGACGTCACGTGACGCCGTAGTACATCCAACACTATGCTGATGCATTGCGACGTCACTGACGCCATGTAAACATGGTCCGCAATTTATGGAACATGACTATAGTAGGCCTAGCTGGCCAATTGAATTGATTGAATTAGGCCTAGGGCCTAGGTATGCCTACATAGCTAGGCCTATAGGGGCTAGGCTATGCAGCTAGCCTAGGCCTAGGCCATGAAATACTTCCATGATTAGCCCTAGGCCCTACCAGCCTATGTAGGCCTAAAAAAGCCATGTATGATGATCATGACAGCCAGGCTCATGCCCCACCCATGGCGATGGGCATGATGCATGTCCCAAGAGATCTATTTTTCATGGTTTCGTGGTGGTTGACTGATAAGATCCTATTGAGAAACTGGATTAGGCTATTGTTAAATTTTTTTGTTGTGGCTGTCTTTGTAGGTTGAGACTGACGATCCAGCGGATGATACGTGTCGGACATTTGTGATGCACAATGAAGACCACACCCTTGGGAATTCACTGCGATACTTAGTCATTAAGAAGTAAGTATACTACAGTGGAACGTCACTGTTGCAGACACCTTTGGGACTGAGCTCAGCTCTCTGTAATAGTGAGTTCGTCCATCAATGACAGACACCAGGTGGCTCTGTAGGTTCATTCCTTGAGGGTCAATTCTGAGGAGTCATTGGAATAAGTTTCTGATTGTCTGATTAAGAAATGATCTGTTAATTGATTCTCTAATTGTTTGCAAATAACTCCCATCAGGTGTTAATTAAAAGTGATTAGGTATAATCTGATAAACAATCAGGTGAATTGAAGTAATTAGCACCTCATGTTTGATCATTTAATCACCTGCCACTGACATCGCGTGGATGTGAAAATGGCTTCAAATTTTTACCGTCCGTAATATAATGTGGTTATGGGACCTTAATTTCCAAAATCAAATGTCCGTTATCCTGAATAGTGAGGTGTCCACAGACAGTATTGAGTTAATTTTGTATTGAACATGTTGAAAAAGGCTTGGGAAAATTCGGGACTGGACAAATCTGTCCATAGTCTCACGGTGTCCACTGTATTGAGGTGTCCATTAGGCAAGGTTCTACTGTATAGCATTAAATGTATTGTGCAGCCGCATGCAGCGAACATGTACCATCAACAGTTCATCCCCCATGCCTTTGAACTGCTATGGTAGTGGAGCGTAGTCTGAATTGGAAGACCTTGATATTTCTATGGTATCCTAAGGCCACATGAAAAAAAAATGGTGAGCGTCCTTTTCTCGGGGAGGAGGTGGGTAGGGGGAGGCTTTTTTTTTTTTGTTTTGTTTACAGTGAATTGGCATGAAGAGTGAGTCAATGGTAACAACCAAATGCCTTGAAATCGTGTCCTTTGTATCCCAGGTGCGATATGAACTGGACAACAACAATCGTCTTCGAGTCGGAAGCTTTCGGCATCCTTCGGGCAGCCATTGAATTTGGCACGAATCGTTCTCTGACGTTCAGATTGTGAACAACAAGTGATGTCAATGGTCAAAATATACATAAGAGGGCAATTCGAACGTTTTAGGGGGGGAAAAATCGATACAAAGTTTTTTGATGAAAAAAAAAAATTTTGAAAAAAAAAATAAAACCAAAAAAACACGGGGTCGGGCCCGTTTTCGCGGGTCGGGCGGGGACGATCACCAGCTTTCTTTTTTTATGTGGCCTAATACTAACCACTCTGTTTATATTCTGTCAGCCCTGACGTCAACTTCTGTGGATACAACGTCCCTCATCCTCTAGAAAGCAAAATCAACTTCAGAATCCAAACAAATGGTCCGCCAGCAATAGATGTGTTCAGGAGAGGACTGGTTGAGCTGACCACAGCCTGTGAACATGTACTGACTACATTTGAGGTAAGCAATTGTTCATTCTTTGTCATAGTGGAAACCTCTCTATCAAAGGACATCTGTGGACAAATGCTCCCCTCAAATGACAGGTATTCTCTCATTTGAAGGCCAAGATACAGAATAGCACAAAATTGACACACAAAATGATAATAAGCAAGAAGTCAATCTCCAGAATTCACGAATTTTCGACCCCAACCGGGGTCTTTTTCAAGTGGAACTTTACAATCTGAAACTCTAGAAAAGACTGAGCTGAAACCCGAAGGTGGGACTAACCTGTGTAGACAGGATGAGTGAGCAATTAAAAAAGAATAGTGTCCAAGCACCACGGATGGTTGCTGGACCTAATTAAGGGAGTGGATGTAATTAAGGAAAGAAAAGTGTCCAAGCCCCACGGATGGTTGCTGGACCTAATAAAGAGTGGATGTAATTAAGGAGAAACTGATTTACCTGAAAGAAAAGGGTTTAATAAATATATATGACACAAGGCTCGAAATAAGCCTGTCGCATCGCAATTTGCGATGAAGAAAACGGCTTTTGCGATACATGCCATGTAACAGAAAATCAAAATCGCGATGAGCTATTTCTAAACCCTGCAGACCTCTCCTCCAGGTGTGCAAATGTACAGAATGCTGCGCGGAACAAACATGCTTCAATGAAAAATAGTTGCTACCCAAGAAAACAAATTGCTACCCAGATAAAAACCCTGAAAAGCAAAAATGCTCAGACCCCTAAAAAAGTTATTTCGAGCCTTGAAAGGGCTCATGAGAGATATGCTGCCTGTAATTTTCGTTTTTGCGTGTAAAAGTGGAGCAGAGTATAATTTGATCACGCCGTCCAATCGCTTATTCAAGAGTTTATGAGCCAGAAGATTGGTACCATTTTGGGGGCGAAAGGACATGTTATTTTTTGGAAAGTACCATACCCCTAGTGTCAGAAAAACCTTTAAGTCAGCAATTTCAGCTTTATGGTAGAAAACAGCCCCTGAATAACTCAATGCACGTAGACCTTGCTCCTCCTAAGATAATGTATGACGCATGCGCAGTCAGGTAAAAAGCTTTGTCCCTCAACTTCCGGTTTGGGAGTGGGGCTCACNCTAAACTCCCTCCGCAGTTGTGTATCGCGCCCCCTTCGGTTTACTCGCTCTCCACAACTGCTTAACTTCGTAAAATTCGCCGCGTTCGGTCAACAGATGGCGTCTGGGCATGGCGCGAGTTTTACAGCCTATCAGCACGCTGCTTTCAGAACTGTTTGGCCCGTTGGCAACGGATGTTCTTGTGCTACCATGGCTACGAACCGCTCGGCCAATGAAAAAGTGTCTCAGGCCAGCTTGGTTACCGGTTGCTCGGTGCTCTCATTGGTCGACTCTCTCAGCGCCACCTGTTGACCTAACGCGGCGAATCTTACGAAGTTAAGCAGTTGTGGAGAGCGGGTAAACCGAAGGGGGCGCGGTACACAACTGCGTAGGGAGTTTAAGTAGAAGTGGAATGAAGAGTACTACAGTGTACGATTTAATTCGTAACAACCGAGCCTCAGCTGAGCTAAAAATGACATTTAAGCAGGCCTTATCTTCTGAGGTGAGCAAGAAACTGCCTGCCTGAGAACAATAGAAAACTATTGTTCTCAGGTGAGCACTTTTTTGCTCGCCTCAGAAGACAAGGCCTGTTGAGGCCTACAGTGATTCACAAAAAAAGGACTGCCTATTTCGATCCTGAATATTGGCAATCCAAGAAACCATGGCTGATTACGTGCCAGCACAAGTTACAAGGTCAGGTGGTGAACATTCAAGGTTTGGCAAAAGTGAACTTTGATCCCTGAATTGGTAAGATATGTTTACTGAATCTTTATACAAATTTTATGGCTAGCTTCGTAATTTGAATGGCCCATTTCCAAATCAGATAAACCATGTATTTTTGGTGCACAGGGAATTTGCTGGTAGATATACAGTACGATGAAAAGCATCTGGATATCATTCTCAGAAGTCGGGAGAAAGCGAGTGTAGAAAGTCACCATGGCTCAAATGGTGGGCTTGTCCCAGTATTTCATTGGTAGGCCTATACTCAAAAATTTAATTTCTATTTTCTAGGAAGAATGTTCCAATTACAAGAAACGGCAGAGATCTCGTGAAGAAACGATGGACACGTTATGACAGATGTACCGGGTAGTAGTCACAGAGACAATGCTTGTCAGATTTTGTGGGACAGATGTACCGGGTAGTAGTCACAGAGACAATGCTTGTCAGATTTTGTGGGACAGATGTACCGGGTAGTAGTCACAGAGACAATGCTTGTCAGATTTTGTGGGACAGATGTACCGGGTAGTAATCATGGAGACAATGCTTGTTAGATTTTGTGGGACAGATGTACCGGGTAGTAATCATGGAGACAATGCCAACTTGTCAGATTTTGTGGGACAGATGTACCGGGTAGTAGTCATGGAGACCATGCCAACTTGTCAGATTTTGTGGGACAGATGTACCGGGTAGTAGTCATGGAGACCATGCCAATCTGATTTGCGCATCACAGGACATACAGTGATACGGCCGTTAACTCAGAAAGTGCTGCAATGCAACTGCTGAGAATTTCCTATTCCACTTTCTCTGTATTTCCACAAGTCACTGCTTGAATTCTTCCAAAAGATCTGCGATTTATCAAATAAAATTTGCAGTTTATCAAGTAAGATTTTATCTTCATTTCTTATGATGTACATTGTACATCACAGTCACAGTACCTACCGTGATGGCAGAAGTCACAGTGTGTATGTATGCAATGGGGGGAGGGGGCGAAAATCGGGGGTTAGCTGCATACATAGTAAATGGATGGCCCCAGTGAGATTTAGACCTGAAAGAAGTAGTCCAGGACTAAAACTGAAGGTTTTGTAAATAACTGTGCCTTTATTATAATATCCATGGTGACTGCTCAACAAGCCCCGACAATTTTTGATACCGGCAAGTAAAATTCTTGCTGGATGAACTTAAAATGCTCTGTGGGAAGAATCAGGAATAAAATTCAGAGTATTTCCTTAAGATTGTCCTACACCATCACTCGATGCAGATGAACCAGTTGCAGCCTCGGTATCCTTATTCACATCCTCAGTCTCTTTCCCAACTGATTTCTTAAACTCCATCAATAGAATATCAGCTGCAAGTCCTGGTGTCATGACGCCACTCATTACACGTTTCTCCAGAACAGGAATCACATTCTTTACACGTGACGATGACCGAAACGTGTCAAGAATATTCTCTTTGATTTGACTCCACATCCAGATTTTCTGCTGAGTTTTACGCCGTCGATGCATTTCACCGGCTTCCAGCATCGTCTGGCGATAGTCCTCGCATATGTCCCATAGATCAGATATTCTGTCTCCAGTTTTGGATGAAACTCGCGTCACCTAGAGAAAGAATGATTGAGTTTACATGTACAATGTGAAGTCAAAATATTAACATGTTCATACTGTCAAAACAGCTCCACCTTTGTACAGCCAAAACATTGCCGCATATAGTCAAAATTTCACCACCTTCATACAGTCAAAACATCCCCACCTTCATATGTACAGTCATTCGGTAAGTCATTCACCACATTCATACAGTCAAAACATTGCTACATTTATACAGTCAAAACATCTCCACCTTCATACTGTCAAAATGTCACCACATTCATATTCATACAGTCAATCATTGCCGCATTCATACAGTCAAAACATCCCCACCTTCATATATCCAAAGTAAAGCACAAAGACCGAGACATAAAATGATATACGGTAACACAAAGGTCGTCTCTGAATTTCGCAAACTTTTGACCCCAATCGGGGTCTTCCTCACTCACAGGCACTTTCTAGAAGATCCAAGAAGTGAATGTGCTGGATCCTAAAGGTATACTTCCCACCTTTATTATAAAGTCAAAATGTCACCATTCATAATGGAAACATCCCCACCTTCATACAGTCAAAATGTCAGCAAATGCATAGAGTCGAAACGTCCCCACCTTCATACAGTCAAAACGTCACCACATTCAATACAGTCAAAACATCTCCACGTTCGTACAGTATACAGTCCAAATGTCACTGCATTGATACAGTCTGAGTCAAAACATCCCCACCTTCACAGAGTCATAGCGTCACCATATTCATACAGCCAAAACATCCCCACCTTCATACAGTCAAAACATTGCCGCATTCACAGTCAAAACATCTCCACCTTCATACAGTCAAAATGTCACCACCTTCACAGACATGACAGAGTCATACCGTCACAGGCCGTTTGTTGTGAGGCGAGCAAAAAATTGCTCGCCTGAGAACAATAGAAAATTCTATTGTTCTCAGGCGAGCAGTTTTTTGCTCGCCTCACAACAAACGGACTGCCGTCACCATATTCATCATACAGCGAAAACATGATGTCAATCAATTTTAACTTTTGTCACAGATTTGCAAATAACCATTTATCATGGTTATGACTACCGGTAATTGAAAATGGACCAACCTTTGGTCTCCAGATCTTTGTCTTGCTTCTGATGAGTCGTAGGGCACTGGAGTATCCTAGTTGTATTCTTCTGGCAGCAGGGACGAGGTCACCGTCTGATTTATTCACCACCACAACATCTGTGACCTCCACAATTCCTTTCTTAATACCTAAGAAGATATCCATCATGGACAAAAATTCTCCAACGATGCAAAATATTTTATTTGGATGCTGGGATCATGGTCATGGAGATATTGATATCTCAAATTTGATAGTTTTGTGTTGGAGTTAAAGATGTAGGATCAAGCATGTCAAGTCCTACACAAACCAACACAAAACGAGATACTTGAAACTATCAAATTTGAGATATCAGCTCCATGATCCCAGCATCCAAATAAAATATATTGAGATTTTTTTTCCCAGGTTCCAAATTCTCCAATGATACAATGAATATATTTTATTTGGATGCTGGGATCATGGAGATATTGATATTGATATCTCAAATTTGACAGTTTCAAATACATGTATCTCGTTTTGTGTTGGAGTTAAAAATGTAGTAGGATCAAGTCCTACACTCATATCTACAGAACCTGGGAATCGAATGGGCTCATCAATTTTGATCTTGGTGATGGTATATTTATATATCAGAACGGTATTTTCAAGTATCTCATTCTGTGATGGAGTTACATGTAGATCTGTGGGATCAGGTCCTATTTTCATCATGTTTAAGACCCTGGGAATCAAATGGGCTCATCTATTTTTTTATCGGATGTTGAGTTCATGGTGAACCAATGCTCCTCTTGTTTGTGGTATTCTAACAAGACACTCACCCTGTAGCTCATCACCAGCCCCTGGGGTTACGAGCAAACAAAACATGTCCACCATGTCATTCACCGCAAATTCTGACTGACCAACCCCTGTAACACAAAGACAATTTCGTATTTTCACTGTACGGCATCTTGTACTTGCAGAGACATCGTCATCACATGACAGCATGAAAATAAGTCTGACGCAAGGTGGAATGCAGAAGCAAGAAAATTTGATAGGTACATGTACATGTATTTGTAAAAATTTCTCTGCCAGTTTCAAAGTCAAGCAACAGCCTCCCCCTCCGATCTGCACAAGTCCTGGCTGCAAATGTGACGTGAATTGTCAACTGAGTGATACTGGTATCCTTCAGCAGGACTATCAGTGATACAACCAGGAATCGCATAATATATGTGACCAAGTCTGTGAAAACCCGGCCAAAGTCGCTGGGAGTGACATAGGCCTTGATCATACCTGCTTTTTGTTGCACAATCGATAAGGCTTTATTTGCCACTAACAGACCATTGTCTTTTCATTGTGATGACACTCCCTACATGTACATAACATATTTACCCTGTGGTGTTCAGCGACTTTGGCCGGGTTTTGCCAGACTTGGTCACATATGTATATTTCACTTTTAAAATAACTTTGGCCCACCTCAACCTCAGTACATACCAACTGTTTCTACCAATATTATATCAAATCCAGCACCTTCACATAAAACAATTGCTTCATTAGTATTCCGTGTCACGCCACCGAGAGTCCCGCAACTTGGTGAAGGGCGAATGTAGGCATTTTCGTCAACAGAAAGCTGTGGCATGCGTGTCTTATCCGCCAGCAGTGATCCTGTGAACAATACAAATCAAGTACATCAACCTGCTGCACTAAAGTATGATTCACCCTAACTTCAACGTGGGAAAAGTGCCAAACTTGGAAATAAGCATAGATCAGTGGTAAATAATCCATGTCGCAGTTGTCTAATGATGTTAGGGTAATTTGGTTTACTTTTCATGAGCCTATAGCAAACCCAAGGTTGTGCTCAGTCCATGCAGTCAACTGGTAGATACTGTGGTTTGTGGTTTAATCATTGTGTTCAATTTTGGTGTCTGTTGGACAGGCCTGGCACTTTGCCCATGTTGAAGTTAGGGTGAATTATACTTTAGTACAATGCATTATGCGGATACCCTAGGAACGAGAATGACTACATGGGGTGACGTTGATAAGTTCAACAACATTGCCAATACATGTAGAGGTCTCCCTTGACGCAGGTATGTTTGGCGCAAGATCCAGAACGAATACAGGGCCCCTTTAAGAAAGGTATGAAACAAGCAAAGAATACGATGTGCCTGTTTCTAACCTCCAGTTGTCGAAGATGAGGGGTCAACCGCAAGTACAGCCACTTTATGACCCTTAGCTGTGAGAAACTTCCCCATCGCTTCTATGAATGTGCTTTTACCAGCTCCAGGAGCACCAGATAAACCTGAAAAAAAGTCAAACTTCCATAAACTCTGTGTCATAATCCTAAATTAACCCGACTGAGTATGTACATGTACAGTGAAATACCGACTAGAACAAAGAATCGATATATTTGTGGGAACTGTTGACTTCAGCGCGATTTATTTAGGACCAAAAGACCTTCATTTTATTTTTCTCAAATTGATGATAGTATAGAATAGAATAGGCTTCGAAGAAATTCACATTTCCACTGACCTATTCGAAAACTTGGCAATTTCTGTGGACACTTCTTCATTATTTCTTTCTGATGCAGAAGTATTTTGCTTAATAAAGCCTCCCCCATAGCTTTTCTACCAGGATGCGTGGACTCAACGAGTGTTATCCCTCGAGCCAAAGACGCCCTTTTCCCAGCGAGGATTCCCTCAAACAACTCCGTGACGACAGGATCATCATTAGATAGCGTCTCTTCATAAACTGCGTACGGATTTGAGACTTCAATAGAGTGAGTGAAAACGCCTTGTTGATGGAATCGGCAAGGCTGACTTGTAATAATCTTGAATTGAAATGTCTTTCCGAACACTGATGATGCCATAACAACAGTATGATCACAATCCAAGGTATTTTGGCATCTACATTTCCATTTTGGTTTCTGACCAATTTGCATTCCACCAATTTTTTGCCGAAAAGATGCAGCATTAGAGAAATTTTTGTGGTCACATATTTTCAACTGAGATATCCTTTGAAGTGCCGAATATCTGGAGACGGGTGAAAAGATGAGGCGACTCACAGTCCTGATGGTTGTGGACCTCTGAGCTAAAATGTAGTTCATGGTGGACTATCTCGTGGTGATCAGGATGATATAGTATAACAACTAAGAGCATTCAACACCGTCAGGCAGTCAATTTTTCAATGATATATCTGAAATACAAATGAAACAAAACGAATATAATGTACGATCTCTCTAAAATTTCCATGAATCCAATCGGCTCACCATGCTCACTCGCTCAGTGAGACATCTCATACTCATGATCATGTAAAATTTGCCCCTCTGATACACAGGCGTTCGTAGCGCCATCTGTGAGGTCAGTGTAGTAGGAGTATATTACAGACAAGGCATTCATATGGTTTCAGATCCAACGGAAACAAACGTCTCGATCTCAACAAAAACAACAGAACGAAACCAAAATACACAATATTCATGGACTCTTGATTTCCGTCTTTGTATGTATCCTACCGATTATCCGAATAAACGACGTTTTCATATCAAAATCGTCTTTTGAATTCAGACACACCACTTCGGGACACAAGCC
>NMRB01001780.1:63143-100743 GCA_002633025.1 Notospermus geniculatus | reverse complement strand
TCGAAGTTCAATGGACTACTTCAGGTATATTTAGGGCTAGAAGTAGGGTGTAGTTTCAGAATTAAATGGCAAATAACGTTGGCTTGACTTTCAACGTCATAGTTTTAACTGAGTTGTTCATCAGTGCCACATCACGGATTAGTTCCGCCGGTTTCTCATTGACGTCTTCTGGATAAGTTAATGTGTTCAGGGAGGGGGGGGGGGCTCATTCACGCAGTTTGAAAAGCCTGTATGAATATGAGTAGTGTTAGTATTGAAATTGTCATTCAATGTGTTTTCTTTAGGAAAATGTTGGTGGCACCACATACTTCTACACGTCTGAAGAACTGGCAGCTCAGTTACAGGGAGTGGTAAGTTTTGATGTGAACCCTCATTAGACTTAACTCACCTCGCAGGAGATGAGTTTTACCCCGAAGCATCAGCCATGTGTGCTGGCAGGAGGGTATACATGCTGCCAGTGCAGTGCTGCCACCTTTCTTCACCTAAGTCAGCTAGCGAGAATTCCTCGTCAGCGACATGTATGTAGTGCTGGATAAAGTGCCAAGACATTTGTGTGGCGGTCTAGGAATACACAGAGTCGCTGAATGATCAACAAGGACTGTCAGATTGCCTGTGCATTGATCTGCTACTGTTTACCTGTTACGTAGTGCATTCCAGCTAGGTATTGAAATGTGTGGGTTCACTAAGGCCATTAATACTTTCCTCAAATGCGACATCCGACGGGTTTTCCTAGACAGCCTCATATTTGTCAACTACAAGGAAGGGGTTAATTTTGCAGATGGATTCCTGAACATCAGGGCTTAAAAATGTGTTTTCTGACATGTTCAGAGGTACTTGCGTACGTGATTTACAGTCGAGTTTAAACTTTCTGTATATTTCTACGATCCAAAATTTTCTTGTTTTCCAGATGGTGTCGACAGTCAGCATGTACCCGGGTGTGCCACCGCACGTGGCCCATATGAAACCAAAACCAAATATGGCCGGATTTGGTATGTCAGAAGAACATAAAATGGAGATTTTAAACAAGCAGGCTCTGACACTTATGCAGATAGACCCTGAACAAAATCCTGGTAAGTCGTGTGTTGCCCTCTTCATGTACCCTATGGGGGCCAACTACTGACCATTTTTTTCCATTTTGAGTCTCCGTTCTTTCTAGGACGCACTGAAGAATTTATATTTTGGGGCGAAATGGGAATATTGTCCGGGACTGTGCCAGAGGGCGATTTTGACCAAAAATGTCACCTAAATTGCCCTAACCCTAACCATGCTAACCCTAACCCTAGATGTTAAGGAGAAATCCTGTTGTCCTGAATTAAAATTCGCCCCATTTTACTCATATAGTCTTGGTGAATTTTGAGCAAATTAACCAACACTATAAATCAGTCCATAAAGAATGATTGGAGAGTTTGTGGGCCCTATTTTAATGGAAAATGCGCGAGTCAAATAGAGGTGGTCTAATAATTTTTTCCAGAGCTGTATATGATGTACATTGGAGCGCATCATAGTGGACGAGGTCATTTTGCTAAAATGAGAAAGGGAGAAACAATTTCTCCCTGTTGGCAAATCCTGGCACAGTCCATGATTGTTGTAGGCCTAACTATTATTGTCCAGATGATTTTAAAGAATGAATCTTTATTATTCAGATATCCCCCAGGAAGTTGACAATTATCAAAATCTGTTCCCACTTGAACCACCCCAGTCAAGTGCGCTACAAAAATCCTCGACATTTGGTTATCCGACGACATGTTACAAGGCGACGTGTACGAAGGATGGTCTCACGTATTGCCTGAGGCGGATACACGGTAAGAATGTGAATGTCTTTATAGATCACTTCCTGACGTCATAAATACACTGCATTGCACAGCAACCACTATGTCATAATGTCATTTGATGCATGCTGGATGGCGAAACGCTAAAGCTTGCAGCACACGTCACCACTTTCGTTGCTCGTACAGGCAATTTTCATGGTCGCCACGTGTGCTGTGGTTGGCAACGACCACTCACCACGGAAATGCTGTGGTGACCACAAATTGCCGAAAATCAAACCAGTTTGATATCTCACCACGAAAATTGCTCATAGTTGCCAGTTGTGTTGATGTGTGCACCGTCGGTAGCACTGGAGACCACTGAGTGGTGACGTCTGCTGTAAACCGGCAATTGCCACAAAATTTGCCAACCACGAAAATTGCCTGTATGAGCAATGGAAGTGGTGACGTGTGCTGCTAGCTTAATGTTGAAGAGTGTTTTGTCAACTAGCATGCATATATTCATCAGGTTGGTGCCATGACATTGGGGCTGCTAGGCTAGTGAGGATGTCTATGATTGTGTTTTTCATGCAGGCTATCGACTGACAAGCACCAAATGTATGGCTGTGATAGATCTGTGGAAGAAAATACAACACACGAATATCGTTCAACTGAGAGAAGTTTTCACGACGAAGGCATTCATGGATCACTGTAAGTGTAGGCGTGTATTCAGAGGGGCGCACGCCTCCCCTTTTAGCCAACAAATCTGTAAAATTGACCGTGAAATTCTGAAATTTGGCAGAAAAGTCAACATTCCTAGCACAGGGCACCCCCTCTTTTCCCAAGTCCTGGATTCGCCCTGTAGAGTGGGCAGCACACTCTGTGCCAGGATGGCTGTTACCAAGGGGTTTCTGATGCCAGGTAGAAAAGCCGCGAAAAAGTACAGTTGTAGCGTGTTAGTACTAATCGTCTGGGTTGGGTGGAGAGGCCTGGGAGGTCATTGAAATTGAATCCTTGGTGGGCAAGGGGGGTCGAGGTGCCTGGGAGGTCATTCAAATTGAATCCTTTGTGAGGTGGAAGATGCTTGAGAGGTCATTCAAATTAATCCATGCTGGGCGAGAGGGGTGCCTGGGGGGTCATTAAACTTGAATCCCCGATGGGCTTATTACTGAATCAAAACTTTATTTTCTTACAGCTATAGTGTTTGTGTATGACTTCCACGCCGGCGCTGAGACGTTAATGCACCGGCATTTTACCCAACAAGGCCGTATCAACGGCTACAATGCTCCCTTCATTGGCCTCGATCAACGCAGCTCACGTCAGTTTCCAAAAGGAAAGACAGGTTGGTTCAAGAGAATAGAGTTATTTGTCAAAGTATGATTCAGCTTATTACTTCAACATGGGCAAAGTGCCAGTGCAAAGAGAATAGGGTTATTTGTTAAGGTATGATTCACCCTAACTTCAACATGGGCAAAGTGCCAGTGCAAAGAGAATAGGGTTATTTGTTAAAGTATGATTCAACATGGCTTTTGGGCAAAGTGCCAGGCCTTTGCAACAGACACCACAAGTGAACACAATGATTAAACCACAGTATTTACCAGTTGACTTCGAGCACAACCTTGGATTTGCTATAAGGCGGTGCCAGACTGACGCGTACGCGTCGGGAAGCGTTCAACCAATCAGGGAGGTGGTAACACAGACCGAAACACCTAGCGAAAAATCTGATTGGCAGAACACCTGCACGACGCGTCGCGTACGCACCAGTCTGTCCCCACCTATAGGCTCGTGGAAAGTAAACCAAGTTACCATAACATTAGATTACTGCGACATGGATTATTTACCACCGACCTGTGCACATTTCCAAGCTTGGCACTTTGCCCATGTTGAAGTTAGGGTGAATCATACTTTAAAAGTGATGTTATCAAGTGGACAAAACTTTTCCAATCAGAAATTGTTGCAGTTTGAAATAGAAATGAAAATTTTTTCATGTTTCTCTTATGTTTTCAGTTGCAAATCGTGCCACCCAAGCTGCCACAAATCTGCTCCCAGAGTGCATTATTTGGAATTATATCATCCAGCTAACATCTGCCCTACGTACCATCCATGCAGCCGGACTGGCGTGTCGTGTCATGGACCCAACCAAAATACTCCTCACAAGTCGGTCCAGGTAAGTTGGCACCGTATTTTTCGCGCAACTAACCACACCGCCCTGAGACCTGCACCCCATAGATCATTGCTAAATCCTCAGAAGACCCGCACTGCCCTGCCACCCGCGGCTTATAACATGAATAATTCTCGTGAAAGGAGCACNCGCCAAAATACAGCCAGCACTGAAATGGTTGAGGGGTCTCAATGCGTAGGCATAATTGGTGTTGCTAACTAATCGTTCTTCTAATGTAAAGACTTGCTTCTTTTTTCAGGTTATGGTTGAACTGTGTCGGTATATTTGACGTTCTCGGTTTCGACTCGACGCAGAGTAACCCAATGGCAATGATGCCGCACTACCAGCAAGAAGACATGGTCTCGTTAGGGAAGGTGGTGCTGGCGTTGGCCTGTAACTCAGTGTTTGCAATCCAGCGTGACCATATCCAGTCGTCCATGGAGTTGGTCGCAAGAAATTACTCAACTGACCTGAAAAACCTCATACTGTGAGTATGGAATGAACAGTGGGCCTGATATGGCCTGATGGTGAAAGAGGTGAACGATGTTATGAAACTCGGTTGTGGTCAGTCTTAGATAAGTTCAGACTTTCCCGAATTCCGATAACAATGAGGTAGTTCCTTTTGTAGCTCACCTGGGTGAGCTTACATGTATACTATAACATTTTGTCTGTCATCATCAACAGTTATCCTTAACATGGGCACATTAGTGAGGTTTAGCACCTTTCTGACTCCGACTTCAACTACGAGAATCAATTGCAGTCCGCTATGGACATCCTTGATAAAAACGATTTGATAGACATTTTCAATTCGTCAAACACCATAAATTGAAGGCGGAAATATTTGGCCTTATAAATCGGAAGTGCGGATAAATAATGAATATTGAAGTCGTAATCCTAGTCGTTACAACCTGAAACAGTGAAACACGGCTATAATATTTGCGATTTATGTGCACTTCAGATTACAAGTCAAAATTATTATGCCAAAAAGTTATAGCATTTTACGATTTGCAAACGTCCATCAAATTGTTTTTATCAAGGATGTCTACAGCGGACTGCAATTCATTCCGTTAGTTGAAGCCACAGTTGGAAAGGTGCTAAACCTTGCTAATGCTAAAAACTGTTGGAACTATTCTCTCCTAACTTTACACACATAAAAGTGAACATACATGTACATGTACATGTAACTTTGCTAGTAAATAATTCTGAAATGTACAATACTAGAAACTGGGATTGAAAACCTCCTGGAATGTCGTTAGAAAAAATCCTGGGTGTATGGACCCTGTGTGTGATGTGTATATATTACAGATACTTGTTGACAAACCATAACCGTGTACGGAGTGTGAATGACATTATGCCGATGGTCGGTGCCAGATTTTATACTCAACTGGAGGCCTGTCAGTTGATGAATGACGTTCTGGAAAATGAACTTTCGAAAGTGAGTAAATCAGTATATCTAAGATGCAGTAGCCCTTATTTTAATANGCAGCAGGACAGAGCTGACAATTAAGTTCTGTCTGATTTGCTCTCTACTTTGATTCACAGGAAGTGGAAAATAGTCGCCTGTTCCGGTTGGTCACTAAACTCGGTGCAATCAATGACCGGCCCGAGTTTCATCTCGATCCGGCGTGGAGTGAAACCGGTGACCGGTACTTGTTGAAGTTATATCGTGACCATCTGTTCCACCAAGTGGATGAAAACGGTGCTCCTTGGATCGACATGGCCCATGTGATACAGTCGATCAATAAGGTACGTTGATGATTTCGTCTTTGTGAATCTTTCTTTCTTTTAAATTTTCAAATTCGATGAATAATAACGATTTTACAACATTTAATTTGTTGCGCGTTTGGGCTGTAACCCCGTGCCTTGCACTCTGATGTGCACTACTTCAGAGGATTGGAATTGCCCACTTACAGGATTGGAATGGCCCACTTACTAGAAGGTGCAAGGTGCAGTGGGCCTAGTGGACTGAGATAAGAGTGGCTTTAACTACCAGAATGAATTGCAGTCCGCTGTAGACATCCTTGATACAAACGATTTGATAGGCATTTGCAAATCGTAAAATGTGGCAGAATAGTTTTGACTCTTAATCGGAAGTGCACAGAAATCGCAAATATTATAGTCGTGTTTCAAGTCGTAACGACTAGGATTACATCAATATTCATTATTTATCCGCACTTCCAATTTATAAGAAAGGCTAAATTTATCTACCTTCAGTTTATGGTGTTTGATGAATTGAAAACGTCTATCAAATTGTTTTATCAAGGATGTCCATAGCGGACTGCAGTTCATTCTCGCAGTTGAAGTCGGAGTCGGAAAGGTGCTAAACCTCGCTAATACCAGATGGTGTATGAGCCATATATACGGTAGTGGGAAGGCTCTTTTTCTGCAACAGATTTGCTAAGGGACCGTTTACCTAATGTATCAATTTTGGTCTTTCAGCTCGATGCGGGGTCGCCGGAGCGGGTGTGTCTCATGTCTCGGGACCAGCAGACAGTGTTACTGGTGACGTATGCTGATCTGAAGCAGTGTTTCGAAGCGGCCTACGGTGAATTGATCCAAGCTAGTCAGATGACTGAACCGCAGACGTTAACATAGCAAGCGGATGGTTCAACGAATATCAAAATATCACTATGTGTATTTACCAGCTGATATTCAAGGCAAACTAAGGCAATTGTATAACAATCATCGGTGTCCACTTGTCCAACCATCCTTCCAAATGTCGAATTGGGACTTTTTGAATTGTAAATGTATACAGTTTTTCCATCAGGGCTGAAGCCAATGCATTCTTGGTCCTGGAAAGTATGGGAGGGGTCATCTTAAACCGCTCATGTTCCTCACTTGGATGGGGTCGTTCACTTGTCCTTTATACAAAGGTACAAGATACAGGGTACCACAGCTTAATGCCACATACGACCGACGTGAAGAGCCAGGGATCACTCCATACTGACCCAGGCGGGATTCAAACTTGGGACATGCCACTTGCTAAGTGTGCATGTATGAGGGGTTTGACAGGCCAATTTGTCTCATGGCCATAAATTGTAAACACGCATGCAATGTCCCAATGAATTTGCTTGTTTCTGGTGAAAGATTTCTCAACTCAACTGAACAATTTGTATTTGTATCAGGTTTTCCATCAGGCCTGAAGCCAAGCGATAGCGAGGTTTAGCACCTTTCCGACTGGACTTTACCACAAGAATAAATTGCAGTCCGCTATGGACATCCTTGATAAAAACGATTTGATAGACGTTTTCAATTCGTCAAACACCATAAATTGAAGGCAGAAAAATTTGGCCTTATTAATCGGAAGTGCGGATAAATAATGAATATTAAAGTCGTAATCCTAGCCGTTACGACTTGAAACACAACTATATTCTGCAACAAAGTTATGGCATTTTACGATTTGCAGACGTCTATAAAATCGTTTTTATCATTAATGTCTACAGTGGACTGCAATTCATTCTGGTAGTTGAAGCTGGAGTCGGAAAGGTGCTAAACCTCACTATTCTTGGCCCTGGAAGTCTCGCGTTCACTGCTGGGATGTGGTCTTTTACTCTTTGACGGTACAAGGGTACAGCACAAGGCACCGCAGCTTACTCTCCCATTTGATGGAAGTGAAGAGCCGGGGATGATTAATCCCATATCGCCCACGCTGGATTCGAACTGGTGACCTGCTGCTTGTTAAGCGGACATGGGGCTCTATGTTGTACTTGTCTGACCGACCCAATAGTCACATGAGGTACGTGTTCATGGACAATGTATTTGCAAGGAATTTCATCGTGTTTGGACTTCAAAAATGGCTTGTTCGGGGTTTGAATATGGTTGAAGATGTTTTTTCACCGCCATGCTGAATTTAAGCAGGCGGAGGGTGAACTTACGTAAATGGATAGTTCTCTGGATTAACACAGCCATTGTTGTTTTCAAACTATTGCTGCGTTCACACCTATTGCGCATCAAAATCGGTTTCTGTAACTCAAAATACGGAAATCAATTTGGTTACGCTGGGTCACGTCACACTAACGTCCCGACCTGAAATTCCGCCAACGTCACGCGCGCAAAAAACCGGCACTTTTTCGGTTGTCGTCTGCATTGTTGAAAGTCTGTGTCGTCAACGACACAAATTCTTGCACGATGTGAAAGAGGGAGATCCACTCTAAGTTTTCTCAGTTTCTTATTGAAATCCATTCATCAGCTTCAGTTTAAATCTCCGTCAAATGTGTGCGTCACAAATTTCATGTCGCTCAATTGCTGCTTACGACGGATTTGAAAGAAAACGGCAGGCAGTTTCAGTCCAGCTGTCCTGCTTCCCACCTTCGTTGATTTACCTTGAAATGTGGCTGTACCTATTGTGTAACCCAAAGTTGACATTGCTTCCACGTATTTAAGAAAACATTGGGTCTTTCATATTTTTTTCTGCTTTAAAATGAAATTGGCGAAATTGCAGAATCCCGTTTGGTGGGTGTTTCGGTTGCGCGACGCTTGATTTTTGCCTTTGGTACGGGTGCGAACTTGCGACGGCTGATACTCGGGTTATGTATAAACAATTTACCTTAGTTTTATACAGTGCCTCTGATACAGGTGACACTGCAAATGTATCGCGTTATTCAAAAGAATAACCATCATATTTAGAAGAAAGCGCAGATAATTTGCAAACTGGCGAAATTTTAAGACCCCCTCTGGGTGATTAACGTCAAAATTTCGACGTCATAGCGCTGGCGAAATTTCAGGTCGGGACGTTACAACTAAACCGATTTCGATGCGAAACAAAACGCATCACACTCAACCCACAATAAAGTGTTTCGTTAAATCGGTATAAAAGTGATCTATTTCGATTTGAGTGTGACGCGTTATATCGGAATAAACCTTTATTGCGAATTCGATTCAGTATAAAACCTAGTGTGAACACGGCATAAGTGGCATTAATGAAGATTACTGTTAAATGGTGTAATGTTGTCCATGGCACATGTTCTGTGTTATCTACATGTATGTAGTCGGACAGTAATCTATGCATCTTGGGTCTCAGAAGCCTTAAAGCCACTCTATTGAATTTTACGGTATTTTCAAAGTGTTAGGAGACTGTATAGAGGTCTCGGCCTCGTGGAAGTCCCCAAAATGCTTGCCTGGGGTGTACTTCAAAGAATCGAGGCCTAGTTTTCAGCACGCATTGAAAAAACTGCAGGCAGAACTCTTATGTATTCAGATAGAGCAGAGTGCATTTCACACTACAGTAATGTCGGACGGTGGACGTAAGCACTTTCTGAATTTAATAAAGTGTAGCTTTAAGGGCCCCTGATAACCCCGGCCGCTTTGGTCACACCAGTCTTGGTGACAGACATTGCCTCATGCGGGACAAATGGGCGTTGTTCTACATCAGAGTACATGGTGTAAAGTATGATTCACCCTAACTTCAGTATGGGCAAAGTGCTAGGCGTGTGGAACAGGCACCACAAGTGAACACAATGATTAAACCACAGTATTTGCCAGTTGACTGTACTGAGCACAACCTTGGATTTGCTATAGGCTCATGGAAAGTAAACCAAGTTACCCTAACATCATTAGATAACTGTGACATCGATTATTACCAATGACCTGTGCACATTTCCAAGCTTGGCACTTTGCCCATGTTGAAGTTAGGGTGAATCATACTTTATATGTATGAACAATAGACATTTTATAACCATATTGCCTAGAAACTTCAAATTTGCAGGCAAGGTATCCTTGCGGAACTCTGATCACAAAAGAAGTAGTTGGACTTGACATACTTTGTGGTTGCCGGTGGGCATTTTCCATGCATTGATATATCCCAGTGAAGAGGCAATAAATTCAACAAACAGTTGGATTGTGTAAAAAATTGTTCACAAAATGTGGTGGTAAATAGTTCCAGATATGTCCACCAGAAGTAGGAAACAGATAATCATATAAAGCGACATTTCAACGCCATCACTCATGTTATGAAGAAATCATGTGTCATTGGTAGTTTGGACTATTTTCAATGTACATTTCAGTTATTTTTAGTCACAAAACAACACAAATGTGGGAGATATTATGGTATACACTACAGGATGGTCCAAACCTACCCAGCCACATATATGTACAGTGCTCCCTCGCTCTTACGAACCTCGATTTTACGAACTCCTGGATATTATGAACCCAACGCCTGACTCCCAAAATTTCATGACATGTATGTACCGAATTAGCCCTGCTTGGTCAGCTGCGTGACCCAATTCCAAATTATCAAAGCTTGGGTTTGGTTAGTGTACAATACAAACCAAATTGTCCAAGCTTGGGTTTGATTAGTGCATGTTGGGGCGTTTAATCAGATGAGTATTGCCTTACATCAGTCAACCATCAGTATGATCATGGCCTACTCGGCGTGGTCATCTTACCTCCACGGACAAATCCTCGCTATAACGAACTCCTCGTTAATACAAACTTAACCCTTGGACCCTGAAGGGTTCGTATTTCGTAATCGCGAGGGAGTACTGTACTTTCAATATCCAGGACTTAAACATCGATATGTATGCTATGGCTAGGCTTGCTGCACCATGTCGTGACATTAGTTTGCGGAAACCTGTGTACGTCTCTGAATAGTGGAAGTATTGGGTTGTCTTTTTTGGACCATCCTGAATTTGGAAAAAGCAAATTGTTTGAAGCTGGCAAATGAGGTGTACTCATGTGGGCTTGATTTTGTGTTAAGGCTCAGGGCCCATATTCATAAAACAATTTAAGTCTAAGTGTGACACTTATCCTTTGTTCAACAGAAAAGATAAATATCACACTTTGACTTAAGTATGTTTATGAATATGGACCCAGGGCCCATATTCAAAAAACTACTTAAGTCTAAGTACCGGTAGGTATGACACTTACCCTTTGTTCAACACAAAAGACAAGTACCACACTTTGACTTAAGTATGTTTATGAATATGGACCCAGAGGTTCTTTGTAATGCGCAAGTTCCATTGTGTGAGGACTCAAAAATATCAAATGTTTCCATAATTGGATATTAGGCCAAATGAAAAATAGGTGGTTTGGGGTTTGTGTGGTTCCCCATAATTTTAGTAGTAGAGAAGCAATGAAATTGCATGGGGATTTTGGATTTTTGCAAATAGATATTTTTGCCCACCAAGAAATAGGGTATGTAAGTTTTGTGGACCGCAGCTGCTTTTTTGTTTGGCCTTAGTCTGATGGGGAGGGGTAATAGTGAGGTTTAGCACCTTTCCGACTCTGACTCTGGCTTCAATTACCAGAATGAATTGCAGTCCGCTGTAGACATCCTTGATGAAAACGATTTGATAGACGTTGGCAGATTGTAAAATGCCATAACTTAGTGGCAGAATAATTTTGACTCGTAATCGGAGGACGAAATGCACATAAATCGCAAATATTATAGTCGTGTTTCAAGTCGTAACGACTAGGATTATGACTTCAATATTCATTATTTATCCGCACTTCCGATTTATAAAGCCAAATTTTTCTGCCTTCAATTTATGGTGTGTTTGACGAATTGAAAACGTCTATCAAACCGTTTTTATCAAGGATGTCCACAGTGAACTGCAATTCATTCTCGTAGTTGAAGTCGGGGTCGTAGTTGGAAAGGTGGTAAACCTCGCTGATCGGTAACTGAACAGTACCCAGTTTTATGTCAAAGAATCTTACATTCTCACAGTTGCCATTCTAATTTTGAATTTTTTTCCATGCATAAAGTCAAATCCAATTGGCCAAAAAGAATATAATATGGTATGTATATGTTTCAGACTGGATGGGTTGTTACGTAACTTAAACTACCTTTTACCCCAGTTTTACAAATGAATGGACTAGGCCTATTTTAACTCAGTTATTTCACGCATGAAAAAAGAAATTCATAATATGAATGACAACAGTGATTCTTGTTTCTGTCCGACAGCTGTGTCTTATCCTTTTGTTTAGAAACATTGTATATGTTGTACGGGTGATCTTTTTTCAGTGCTCCACTTCTATATCAAACAAATGACTATAACTGGCCATGAAATGAAATATCAGTGTTTTATCAGTAAGCTAATACTGCCAAATTGCACCCCCTATCTCAATGGGTGGTCCTAGAATTTTTCTCTTTCATGTATATAAGAGGGTCCATTTTTATAATGGGATTGTCGAATGTATAGGTCTGGCTGAGGTAAAACTAGGTGCACATAGGTGAATAGTGCAGAGCAGTATTGGGCACAGCATTGCTGAATTGGCTAGACCAAAATATGTCGCTGTGCCGCTGTGATCACGTAGCTGTTTGCGAAAACCCCAGGCTGTGGCATATGACAGTGCACCAAATACATAAAATATTAGCGAGGTTTAGCACCTTTCCAACTCTGACTCCAGCTTCAACTACCAGAATGAATTGCATTCCACTGTAGACACCCTTGATAAAAATGATTTGATAGACGTTTGCAAATCGTAAAATGCCATAACTTTGTGGCAGAATAATTTTGACTCGTAATCGGAAGTGTACGTAAATTGCAAATATCATAGTCGTGTTTCAAGTCATAACGACTAGGATTACGACTTCAATATTCATTATTTATCCGCACTTCCGATTCATTAGGGCAAATTTTTCTGCCTTCAATTTATTGTGCTTGACGAATTGAAAACGTCTATGAAATCGTTTTTATCAAGGATGTCCATAGCGGAGTGCAATTCATTCTCGTAGTTGAAGTCGGAGTCGGAAAGGTGCTAAAGCTCGCTATTGAACCGATTAGATTTTAAGGTTATATGGCACAGCCACGAACAGGACTGTGACATCAGGTTGGTGCACATTGCGAAGTTGCAGTCTGTTGCTGTGACATTTCAAATCATGCTGTGCCAAATACAGCTCAGCACTATTCGTCTCTGTGCCCCTAGCATAAGGGTTGGACAGAATTAGTTCTCATTACGGTAAAAAAATATTTAAATTTTTGTGTACATGAATTTGTACATGGATTTATAGTAATGTGCACTAAGATAGTCGATGTTGGATTGTATAAGTGACTGTATATGTTTTATACATGATATTGAAATGGTGGGAAGAATTTTTTTCTCATTGTTGAGAAAAAAATATTATTTGTTTATCGTAATAATGTACTATTTTTCTCTAAAGCCTGTTTTGAAGTTTTCATAAATGGATTTTATTAGAAAAAAATCATAAATGAAAAACCATGAAACTGCTGGATAAATGCCAGTATTTGGACTTATACTATAGAACGTCCAAGAAAGAACTGAGAATTAAAGCGGAATAAAGCGGTCAATAGTTAGTGCGTTGACCCCCTTGCAGCTACTGTACGGCATGGCTTAACCTGCTGGCTATGGAGGATTTCCTTTGTGGCCTATGGTTGGTGCATTGCCCTGAGCTGGAAGTTAAGCAGCGGAGAGCGTGATCACTGTGTGGATGGGTGACTGACGTGTGTATAATACATCTAGCAGACATTCCCATTCGAACCTGGAAAGTGTAGTATGGACACTGAAGTGAGACACAGAGTGGCGCTAAGGTGACTCGAGGACGAGTCATCTCTGCCCGAAGGGGGATATGGTGCATGGCTTCATAAGGAACACACTCTGCGTGAGCTACTGCAAATTCCTGTCCGCAGTCAAACGTGCTTCACTGCGGACAGCGAATAAAGGCCATGCAGGTGTACTGTGTGTATTTATAGATCGTGGCATGCAGGGCTGGCCTAAAACATTAGTTTCGCAGTAGCTCACGCGGAGTGTGTCCCTTATGCAACCCGATGGCCATGGAAGATTTTCTTTGTGTCCTAGTGGTTGCCTCTTGGCCTCTGTGGTAGAAGTTAAGCAATAGCAAGGTTTTGCGCCTTTCCGACTCTGACTTCAGCTATGAGAATGATTTGCAGTCCGCCCTAGACATGCTTGGTTAAAACGATTTGATAGACGTTTTCTATCGTCAAACACCATAAATTGATGGCCGGAAAATTTGGCCTTATAAATCGGAAGTGTGGATAAATGATGAATTTTGAAGTTGTAATCCTAGTCGTTACGATATGAAACACGTCTATTATACTTGCGATTTATATGCACTTCCGGTTACGAGTTAAAATTATTCTGCTACAAAGTTATGGGCTGGCATTTTAGGATTTGCAAACGTCTATCAAATCGTTTTAATCAAGGATGTCTACAGCGGACTGCAATTCATTCTGGTAGTTTAAGCCAGAGTCGAAGTCGGAAAGCTGCGCAACCTCTCTATTACCCTTCGAGGGCCAACTACTAACCATTTTATTCTAAGGTCTTTCTTGGACACTGCAGACTGTGGGTGATTGAATATGTGAAAGGATTCATTTGGATTTCCAAACATTTCACCATATTGACTTAAATAAAATCATTCCGAGACAAATTGTATTTTGACAAACAATTTTGTCTTGAGAAGTTTGCCTGGTCCAATTCCCCAAAATTCATACCGGAGATGCTTGATTTGACCTTGACCTGAGGTTAGGCCCCAGCCAACAATAGCGAGGTTTAACACTTTTCCGACTCCGGCTTCAAATACCAGAATGAATTGCAGTCCGCTTTGGACATCCTTAATAAAAACGATTTGATAGACGTTTGCAAAGTGTAAAATGCCATAACTTTGTGGCAGAATAATTTTGACTCGTAATCGGAAGTGCACGTACACCACAAATATTATAGTCGTGTTTCAGGTCGTAATGACTGGGATTACGACTTCAATATTCATTATTTATCCGCACTTCCGATTTATAAGTGGCTAAATTTTTCTGGCTTCAATTTATGGTGTTTGACAAACTGAAAACGTCTATCAAATCGTTTTTATCAAGGATGTCCATAGCGGACTGCAATTCATTCTGGCAATGGAAGTCAGAGTCGGAAAGGTGCTAAACCTCACTAATGAGGAATCTGCAGTCACTCCCTTCATCACTGCATCTTGAGAATACAGTGGAACCTTTCTATTAAGGACACCTTCGGGACTGACAAGTGCTGTCCTTAATTGAGTGGTGTCCTGATTATAGAGGTTGAAATGAATAGAAACGACCAGTTTGGGACTGAACATTGCTGTCCTGATTAGAGAGGGAGGTGCCACTGATCAGATTTCAGGACTAAAAAATTCAGGACTGTCTCCATAGGAAAAGTGTAAAGTCTAACCCAATCTAGCCATGGAGCAATGGAATGCGGAAGATGGACATGTATTTGTGCCAAAGCAGTCCGCATGACTGGCGTCAATCGGTGCACATTATACAAGGAGCCAATAGGCTGTTCACAATCTCACAAGTGAATGTAGTGATTAAAACTGTGGTCAACCACCGCGTTCAGGTTCATTACTTCCGCATTCCATTGCTCCACGGCTAGATTGGGTTAGACTTCAATGGGGACCCTAGCCCACTGCCTCAATAGGTGTCACTAGTGGTTAAAACTAGTGAAATGAAACCGACAGACATCCCAGTCATCAATTTCCCACACAAAAGGCGACCATTGAAGAGGACCTAGTTTCGGTGTGCTGCCCTCTATCGTAGCTAGTACCGTATCCCCATTTGAGCTGGTTCCGTTTCCAGGAAAGGTATTTTTGGACCTCGTAGCCCTGTCGCTGTCGCACACGCCACAACACAACAATAGAAGATTTTTGTGGCCGGAGATAGAAATTTCCACATTAGGCCTTTGCGATACAAGATGATGGCCTGCAGATGCATAAAGGTAGGTAGGCCTACCGGTATTAGTCTGGTTATTCTACAGGAATGAACTCAAGAAGTAGGTCCCAGGTCTAATTTTATAGAAAATCATGAAATGGCGGTGTGATGAGGACGCATTCTATCATTGTCGTTCCATTTATTAAAATATGCGACAGGAAAGAGTGTCCCCAGCAGCCGGAACTGTCCCAGGCTGCTAAAACGACCCAGGAACAAAAAAGGTCTGTTGTGACATCTAAGCTCTCGCAATTCATTCTATAGCTATACACCTCAAGATGGCATTGAATATTTGAAGGGGACATTTTTACAGGGGGATACTCTTGTCTGTTACACCTCTTTTATTTGCGGTAATAACTGCCCATATACTGAAACAAGCCGCACCAGATTGGTACCACAATCCTCCGCTAGATGGCTCTAAAACACACCTTGCCAATGCCGCCTCATTTTATGTGTACCGTGCATGCCATGTACATTTCTGTTGTCTGAAAGAGACGAAGGATTCTTTGTTGTTTTTGGACGTTTGTGTGCTTTGCAATGAAATATTTTGCAAGAGAAGTAGATTAGTTAGTTGTATTAATGGTAAGCCTTAGAAATAAAGCATTTTTAGGCCTAGGCCTACCCGAGGCCAAAACTAGGCCGGGCGTAGGCCTAGGGGCCAGGGCCTAAAAAAACAAAATACAAACACTGAACAGGGCAGTGCATTGTTGCATGAGTGCAGAGAGTTGAGAGTGGCAGTGCACAGTACAGTGCAGGGAGAGAGGCAGCCCTAGGAGGCCTAGCCCTAGGCCTAAGTGGTGCATAAAGTCGATTGGATGCCTAGGCCTACCGGTAGGCCTAGGCATGCTAGGGGCGCCGCCTGCACAGGCACAGCACTCACACTCACACTGGGCTAGGCCTAGGCCTAATAAGTAGACGGAGCGACTTGAATATTCACTACCATAGCACCGGCCTGAAAACAGCACTTGTATAAAGTGTATAAATGCGCAGCGCCCGTGGGGGGTCCTACTAAATTGAGACAACAAGCGTCAAGTTGAGACAACTTGAGACAACAACCCCATAACCTGCGTCAACAAGGATTTTTCATCTATTTTTTGCCAAATAACTATGAGAAAGTTCAATTTACATATCTTCTGAGAGTTTGAATGCATTTGGAGCAGGGCCAACGAAGATATCAATCATTATTCTAGCGTCAACAAAATGCCTGCCAAGTTCAGATAGGCTTGGTTCCTACACCCGCCGCCAGGGACCGGCGGCCATTTTGCGGAGTCGGCGGACGCGATTTCATGCAACAAAATCATGAAAATATCTTCGTTGGCCTTGCTCCAAATGCATTCAAACTCTCAGAAAATATGTAAATTGAACTTTCTCATAGTTATTTGGCAAAAAATAAATGAAAAACCCTTGTTGACGCAAGTTATGGGGTTGTTGTCTCAAGTTGTCTCAACTTGACGCTTGTTGTCTCAATTTAGTAGGACCGCCCGTGGGACTTCTTTTTTGACAACACTTCGGATAAGTTCGGAAACATTCGGCAATGTTCGGTATCTGCGTTTTGGCGGGAAATAAACGTNAGGCCGATGAGCCGACGGCCGGCGTTTGTAATAAAGGTATTAAATGAGAAAGCAGGCTTGTTAACGTTAAGGTCGATGAGCCGACGGCCGGCGCTTGTAGAAAGGCTTCATAAGACAGTCTGCCTAAGAGCCGACGGTAGGCGCTTGTAGAAAAAGGCTTCATAAGACAGCGGCCGATGAGCCGATGGCAGGCGCTTGTAATAAGGGTGTTGGGACACTCTATGTTGGGAAAGCCGATGAACCGACGGCAGGCGCTTGCAGAAATGCTTCATGAGACAAAGGCCGACATGGCCGATGAGCCGACGGAGACTGGTGGTGTTCCAAATATTCGGGAGTAATCGGGAATGTGACGGAAATTGCCGAATAGAGCCAAATCACGACCTCGTAAATATGCGCGGAGGGAACTATTTTGTTGTGGTAGTGAATATTCAAGTCGGGCCTAAGTAGACCTAGGCCTAGGCCTACTCAGTACGGTCTTGGAGGAATTCCTCCAAGGTACGGTTAACCCTCTAGGCCTAGACCTACATGTACTCAGTACGGTTTACCCTGTAGGCCTAGCCTGCACTGTACTGTTGTTCGCAAATGACAGTCAGACAGCTGTTATAGATACCGGTAGACGATACGTACGATGAAGTGCAACAGCAACGCGTCGTCCCACTTGGCCCCTTTAGGCCTAGGCTAAGCGCTAGTGTAAGGAAAGGAGAGAGGTGATTGCCCCTATCATCAGTAGCGTAGGCCCAGTCAATGTGATGTGCCCTGCCTGTCCTGCTCACTCAGAACTCATGTTGTCAAAACAAATTTGGCTGCTTCAACTGAAGTCATATGTTCCCACTTGCCCTTTCGAACTGTCTTTGTTACCTAATTCATGGACAGTTACTGTATAAATGTCCATGAATTAGGTAACAAAGACAGTTCTACCCCAGTCAAAGATTAAACGGGATGCCAGTGTATTACACTATGGCATCCCGCTTTGACTGGGGTAGACTCGGTGAAGAATAGACTCAGTGAATAGTAGACTTAGACTCCTCAGTGAGAGTGAAGAGTAGATTTGGTGAAGAGTAGACTTGGTGATGACTGAAGAGTAGACTTGGTGATGAGTTGACCCGGTGAAGAGTAGACTCAGTGAAGCGCCTGCCATTAAAAGGCTGATTAATGGCACACATTTGATTTTTTTGTGTACTTCTCATTTCAGGATCGCGACCAGGTGCCCGGTGAGTCTTAAGAGATGGATAAGGACATAACTACATCAATTTCTTATTATTGCATTCAGGTTCTGTTCAATGCAAAAGAAACAACAATTATGCAAAAAAGGAAAACATAGTCACTGCAAGCATCGGAAAGTTCGCCAAAGATTTACCAACCCACCATTTAAACCCAAGATACAGAATAGCACAAAATTGACACACAAAATGATAATAAGCAAGAAGTCAGTCTCCAGAATTCACAAATTTTCGACCTCAACCGGGGTCTTTTTCAAGTGGAACTTTACAATCTGAAACTCTAGAAAAGAAAAGAAACTCTTTTCTAGAGTTTCTGATTGTAAAGTTCCACTTGAAAATTCGTGAATTCTGGAGATTGACTTCTTGCTTATTATCATTTTGTGTGTCAATTTTGTGCTATTCTGTATCTTGGATTTACTTGTGCACACGCTTTACGGTAGGGCCACCATTTAAACCAGTGCT
Source organism: Notospermus geniculatus (assembly GCA_002633025.1). Classification (NCBI taxonomy): domain Eukaryota; kingdom Metazoa; phylum Nemertea; class Pilidiophora; order Heteronemertea; family Lineidae; genus Notospermus; species Notospermus geniculatus. The sequence goes on along the minus strand of NMRB01001780.1, from coordinate 81,939 downwards.
TCATGTAAAGACGGGCACAATCACGCATGCGCCCGCACAATTGCACTGAGGAGCTCAATTGACCGCGCTCCTCAGCATCCTTGAAGTTCCGGCACGAGTGTGAACAGCTCTCCTCGAGCCTTTGAGGAGCTCAACTGTTTGAGCTCCGGCAGATTTCAAACTTGAAGCACTGATTTAAACTATCCCTAAAGCATCAACACGAAAAAAGCCGGTGATGCTTGTCACCCGGGGTGGGGTTATGATACATATTGTTAAGTGCATTTGCATCAGTTTAAAAAGACCATTAGTGACACATTTGTAACTCAGTCAAAATTTCATGGACCTCCATTTGATGAGTACCGGTATTGATTATTTCAGATTGGGGTAGCTGGCCTCTCAGCGACCAAACCAATGAGATTGATGCCCTGGTTGATGCGTATCATGAGCAGCAGGAGGCTGACATTGCTGTCTCTGAGCCAACGAATGCTGGCTTGGATATGAAAGAGGACTCATTATTCGAAGACAGCAGTGCCTTAGCTGTAAGTCCAAGGTTTCTTGTTAAAGTAAAGAGACACATTTTCAAGTACCGTAATGAGCATGTTTTCCAAGTACCGTATTTCTCCAGCAGTAGACCTTGTGGCTTTGGGCTAAAAAATGCAGTACATTCTACGTGTCGCCCTGATATTTCCATCAGCAAATATTTCCGATCCAAGCTATTGCAACTTGGGCAGCCTGCCGTTGCCGTAGTCGTTGTTGTTTTTGGTGAGAACTGTGTCAGGAAGCCCCGCAGGGAAGCACATTTGGTGAATGGGAACAGAAAGGAAATTCGGAAGTGTGCATGGCGAGCATCTCTCGTGGCACACTTCGTTAGTTCTGGTGGTCGGAAAATACATGTACTCTTTTTAGGTCGAGTGCCAGTCGGAACTTCTGCGTTCTGGACGAGGCCGTCCGGCGCCGACCAGCAGCGGCAGAACCCTGGATATAAAAAGTTCATGCATGTCACCTATTTTGCATAGCTCCCAAATTGATGTGAATTGACCGTTTTATTTTTTTACTTTTTGATAACTTCAGGGTGAAGATGACTTTGTGAACGATTATGCCATGTATGATGGCTATGACAGTTACAATGATAGTGGTTCAGGGGGTGCCCGCACTGATGAGGACAGTGGCCAGGGTTACAGTGACGGGGAACAACGCGTGGAGAAAAAGGGAAAACCTGTCATCAAGAGAGGAAGTGATGTCTATCTCTACCCGAGTGGACGAGATGGTATGGGTAGGTATCAGAATCAGTTGTATTGTAGAACGTTTTTCCATCCTGGCAGGAGCCAAAGCCTCATTTTCTTCGTTAAGTATGAGCCGGAGAGGCCATCTCAAGCTACATGTATTCAATGTTCCTCACTTGGATGGTGTCTTACTTGCCCTTGCCAGGCTTCATACAATGTAGTGTTCTTTGAATTCCTTGAAAGTTTGTGAATTTGAAAAAAGGTCTTTAAAAGGGATTTTAAAAGTGTTTGAAAGTCAGACAATCATCATTCTAAAATTTGAGGAGAGTTTGTGTGTGTGTTTGTTTGTTCGCGATTTTCTCCAAGACCGACGAACGGATTGCCACCAAACTTGGTATGCACATGCAGACAGACCTGGGAAGTGTCCTTATGAAGCCTGAATTTTGATATGACTTAGTTTTCGAAATATCAAGATATTATTAATTAACGAAAATAACAATGCTGTGTAGGCCTTTTGATGTCATGACGTAACCGTGATTTCTGTCGCGTCATCTGTGACGTCGGCAATGTCATGTGCGACGGTTGAACGGGTATGACATCATTACATCCCCAAAACGCTCCTAATGACGTGATGCGTGCGTCTCGCATACGTGTAAATTTAGCAGTCCCACCACTTTTAAAACGGGTATTGCCTAAAAGTTAAATTAAAAGTCACTAACCCTATGGGACAATCTTGGCTTTTAGTGAAGTCGTTTCCCATTCCTGGCCGAATCTCAACTCTTGTCGAAATGTGCATTGGTCCATTTTGGTTACGGTTTTTCAAAAATCCCACATATTTTACATGACTTTTGTGAATTTCTTCCTCTTTTCTAGCGACCTGTCAGAATTGTGGGAACATGGGAATAAAACACGCATTTTATTCCAAGTCGAAGAAATTCTGTAGTCTGACTTGTTCGCGAGCGTACAGCCAGAAGACGCCACAACAACCACAGCAGCAGAAAAAACCTGCTCATAAACAAGATCAGTGGAAAAAAACAAAATCAAGACCAAAAATAGATGTGACGCAGAATGTTAATGAAGCGCCAGGCATGCCAGGTAGGTTTCGCTCACCTGGTGAGCTTATGCTATACCGTGTTGTCATCCCCGTCATCTGTCGTCCTCTCTGAATGCAGCATCTGATTCTCACCAGTCTATCTGGCCTGATGCCCATCTAGCCTGGTTTGAATCCATCACATTTCCCGCTTCTGAGGCGCTCAGAGCCTCAGCCAATCATCGGTGTGCGAAGGAAAATCGACGTGCCAATCAAAATCCGTGTTGCAAATGTGTGTGGGAAGAGAAGAGAAAGTGACGAACGGCGATTTGCTTCACGAGTTCTGATTGGCTCGGAATCGGGGTCAGATTCATTTATAATTTATGCGTTAACGCAAAAAATGACATGATTAGGACAAGGCTAAAGATGCAGTCGATGGCCTTGTTTGGACTAGATGGAATGCGGTAGCATGTTTCTTAACTGCTTGACCTAGAAACTTTAGACTGGGTGTGTAGGTCCCTTGCAGCACGAGTAACTTGTAAATCAATATTGAAGATGGTTATCTTATGAATCCAGGTGGAAATTTCAGCTAATTTTTTTTTTCAGAGTCGTTTGACTGGAGTAACTACCTGACTGACACCTGTGCTGAGGCAGCAGCTGTCTCCTGTTTTAAACATGTGAGTATAGAAAAGGGTTCCAATAAAAGTGCAGAGTTAGGCCTGCTATTTATATGCAGGGTGCCTACTTGGTCGTATGTAAGAAGTCTTAAGTTTGGCACTTTCATTTTCAAGGTCTTAAAAGTCTTAAATTGAATAATTTCTGTGGGAAGGTCTTAAAAAGGTCTTAAATTTCATATCAAGGCAGCTGTAAAAACATTTTGCAGGAAATGGCATCTCCGGGCTTCTAAAATCAAAACTAATCAATATCGACTGCTAACAGTTTGAATCTCTGTTTCAGGTGCCGATGGCTGACTGTTGGGAGAACATTACAGTTGGTATGAAAGTGGAAGTGCTGAATTCTGATTGCGATATTCCAAATAATGCGTACTGGATCGCTGCAGTGTTCAAAATAGCAGGTTAGTATTAAGGTCCATTCCAACAGTGGTTTCCGCCACATCTTGCGGGGTTCTGCCACTGCTGGGCGGCGCCGGATGGCCCTGTCCAAGACTTCCGAATTTCCTTTGTTCCCATTCACCAAATTTGCTTCCCGGTGGGGTTTCCTGACAGAGTTCTGACCAACGACGACAACAGTGGGCTGCCTAAGTTGCAATAGAGTGGATCGGGATCATTTTGACGCCAAATGAGCTCATTATTTCGACTCTCAGGTGCCAGGAAATCCCATTTCAGCACGTCTAGATTTCGGACCGGCACTCGTTAAGTCCTGGGCAGAACCCTAATCTTGTTTTATTTTCATATCAGTCATTTATTTTTCAGGTTACAAGGCGTTGCTGCGTTATGAGGGTTTTGGTCAGGACAGTAGCAAGGATTTCTGGATCAACCTTTGTATCAATTCTGTTCATCCTGTTGGATGGTGTGCTACTATTGGAAAACCACTTGTACCTCCAAAAAGTAAGACAGGAAAACTGTAAATAGTATTTCTATTAAATAAATCTGAATGAATGAATGGTGGGGTGGCTAGAAGTTGGGCAGATAAGCAAATCTCGGGCAGTTTGGAGATAATTTGTCTAAGCCTGTCTAAGCCCGGTGGTCGAGTGGTTAGTGCGCTTGACTACCAAACTGTGCAATGGGTCGGCGCGAGTTCGACTCCGGGCGAAGGCATATAATTGTGAAACAAAATTGTGAAACAAATTGAGGGTCCGTCGGATGGGACTAAAAGCCGTGGTCCCTTGTACCTGAGTGTCTATGCCAGGGCAAGTAAAAGACCCCACACAGGTGGACAGTAGCCTGTCGTGGACTCCATACCTCCGGCAAAAACCCAAGAGGGTTACGACGCCGGTAAATGATATGATATAATTTGAGCCTGATAGCCTAGTGGTTATCACGTTCGCTTATCAAGCGGCAGGTCCCGAGTTTGAATCCACCCTAGGCCATGTGGGATTTCATTCCTGGCTCTTCTGCCCGTCGCGTGGGACAGTATTGTAAGCAGTGGTGCCTTGTATTTTGTGTCTTTGCAAGGGCAAGTAAAAGGCCCCATCCATGTGAGTAACATGAGTTGCTTGAGATGGCCTCTTCCATACTTACCTAACCAGGGCCAATAATGCTATGGCTTCGACCCTGACGGAAAAATAAATTAAAGACTAAAAGAGGCTGATACATTTTCCAGTGTTTTATAAGAATTTGTATTCTATTTTCAGCTATACAACACAAGTATTCCGATTGGAAGGATTTTCTCGTCAAAAGACTGACCGGTGCACGAACAATCCCTAATAATTTCTACAACAAGGTGCTAGAAGGTTTAAAAAGTTCTCAGATGAAGAAAGGCATGGTTGTGGAAGTCGTGGACAAGATGTGTGTGTCGGCGATGAGAGTCGCGACCGTCGATGAAATCCATTGTGGCCGACTTCGTTTGAAGTATACCGATTCTGCGATGGAGAATGATGACTTCTGGGTCCACGAGCGATCACCGTTGCTGCATCATGTTGGGTGGGCTCAGATGATTGGGCACAAACTTCATGCTTTTGCTGGTGAGGCTGTATTCTGAATAGTATTTCTGCCATAATTTGAGGGTAAAGTATGATTCACCCTAACTTCAACATGGGCAAAGTGTCAGGCCTGTGCAACAGACACCACAAGTGAACAGAATGATTTAACCACAAACCACAGTATTTACCAGTTGACTGAGCACAACCTTGGATTTGCTATAGGCTCATGGAAAGTAAACCAAGTTACCCTAACATCATTAGATGACTGCGACATACACTATTTACCAGTGACCTGTGCATATTTCCAAGCTTGGCACTTTGCCCATGTTGAAGTCAGGGTGAATCACACTTTACAGAACCTCAACATTAATACCCATTGTCGCTCGCGCAGAGATCCCTGTAAAGCCCTTTCCAAACCAAGTGACACAAATCATTTCAATGCAGTCATCTTGTCTTGGTACATGTAGGAGATTTTGCCCTATCAAATCACATGGTTAGCGCATTCGATTACTTGGCCTGTGCTTCGGGAGGCTTATATGTGGTGTCTTGTGGAGTGTGCACAATGAGGCCGCCCAAAGGAATGGTGTTGTGTCTGGTTAGAGTAAAGCGTCGTGGTGTCAAAGCACTTTCATTCGTCTGCAGTGGCTGTTTTAGATTTGCCGCCGTTTTTTCCCAAAAACTGGCTCGGGGTCATTCACTACATAGGGCAAGCATGAGCGCATGTAAGCTGGAAGTGTGACATCAGTGCTAACAAGAACACTTTGACACCCATTCGTGCATGTGTCGCACGTGTAATTGGTGATCACCCTTTTTGAATACAGCCCTTCATGTATTGTCTCTTTTGCCCCAAATATCTTTCAACGTTTGTACCATTTCTTCCGCAGACTTTGAAAGTCAAACTCTCTCCTATTTCAGATTACAAAAATAAAAGCCTGAAGAAGATCGTCCTGAAGTATTATTCCGAAATGGACAGCCGACCTGAAATGTTTGTGCAACCAAACGATCCACCAGCTGGTCTGAAATTTGAGGTCGGCATGAAACTGGAGGCAATTGATCCACTGAATCTCTCCTCTATATGTGTGGCANAATCAGTGGCAGCACCAGTAAAGCTCTTCGATAAAGTAATCCCGAAACACGGATATAAAGCGGGCATGAAAGTAGAGGCTGTTGATTTGATGGAGCCACGTCTTCTCTGTGTTGGGTCGATCGGACGGGTCGTTGGTCGTCTGTTACGGATTCACTTTGACGGATGGGAATCTGAATATGACCAATGGGTCGATTGCTACTCTCCTGATATCTACCCTGTTGGTTGGTGCGAGATGGTGGGATATAATCTGGAAGGACCTGGACATGGTGAGTCCCTGTGAATACCCAGATCTCAGAATGTATGCCGAAAGAATAACGATTTTGCTGGGAGTCATTGGTCCACCAAAACTTGTAGTGTGGCAACATCTAAGCACGACCCAATGGAATGCGGAAGTTAGGAAATTGATAGTTGGATTTTCTGCGGACCTTTAATCACATGCGGCTCTTGAATAACCGGTACACAGCACGAACAATCGGGGAACCACCACAAATGGTCAACAGGCATGATTACAAACCGCAAAGCTGTGCCACATTACATTACTTCCGCATTCCATTGGGTTGCGCTTAGATGTTACCGAAAATGCCAAAACCCAAGGCACTTCGTAACACCTTTCGTAACAGTATGATTTCTGTTCAGGGATAATGGCACTCCTGTTCTTTTTTTTCTGCAGGTTACGCTTCGGACCTAGCATCGCTACCAAAAAGGAAGAAACCGAAGACACAGGCCTACCGGGGCCCGAGAAAGAGTAAGTACTGGGCTGTATTTGGGCTGTCGGAGTGGCAGGTTACTTCATTGGTGAAGCACTGTATTCAAAATCCGTGTAATAACCCAGGTGCGGATCCAGAGAGGGGTGCCCCGGGCGCTCACATCCACTTTTGGCCATCAAATCTGTAAAATCGACCATGAAGTTATGAAATTTGGAGCAAATCATTGAAATTCCCTGCAGATTTCAATGTTTCTAGCACAGGGCGCCCCCTCTTTTACCAAATTCTGGATCCGCCCCTGTAACCATTGTACGGCCGGTCAATATGACCACTCAACTGTTGTCCTAATTCCAGTTCTATGGTCCAGGGCTCATTCATACTCACGTACTCATTTCATACTCATTTCATACTCATTTACAGAGCGAAAACCCAAAACGCCCCCGATGAGACCATCTCTCCCTGGCCGTGGAAGCTACAGCTACAGTACTCCCTCTTACGTTCCACTACCTCCTGAACAAGTGGCATTGACGCTACCCCCACCCTTACTGGATGAGCGAGACTCACAGGACGGCGTGAAGGGAGGGAAGGAGATGCCTATGGAAGTGGACTCTTCTGGTAAGGTTCTCATTAAAAGCGAGGTTTAGCACCTTTCCGACTCCGACTTCAACTACGAGAATGAATTGCAGTCCGCTATGGACATCCTTGATAAAAACGATTTGATAGACATTTTCAATTCGTCAAACACCATAAATTGAAGGCAGAAAAATTTGGCCTTATAAATCAGAAGTGCGGATAAATAATGAATAGTGAAGTCGTAATCCTAGTTGTTACGACTTGAAACAAGACTATAATATTTGCGATTTATGTGCACTTCCGATTTCGAGTCAAAATTATTCTGCCACAAAGTTATTACTCCAGCGACAAATGCATGACCTGCTTCTACATGTATTTATAGCACACATAGGACCAGCTACACTAGTTTGGACAGGTAGCTTGCTGACTTTCAAGCAACCTAGATACATTTGTTACTGAACTGTTGTGGCATTTTACAATTTGCAAACGTCTGTCAAATCGTTTTTATCAAGGATGTCTACAGCGGACTGCAGTTCATTCTGGGAGTTGAAGCCGGAGTTGAAGCCGGACTACCAGAATGAATTGCAATCCGCTGTGGACATCCTTGATAAAAACGATTTGATAGACGTTTGCGAATTGTAAAATGCCATAACTTTGTGGCAGAATAATTTTGACTCGTAATCGGAAGTGCACAAAAATTGCAAATATTATAGTCGTGTTTCAAGTCGTAACGACTAGGATTACGACTTCAATATTCATTATTTATCCGCACTTCCGATTTATTAGGCCAAATTTTTCTGCCTTCAATTTATGGTGTTTGACGAATTGCAAACGTCTATCAAATCGTTTTTATCAAGGATGTCCATAGCGGACTGCAATTCATTCTCGTAGTTGAAGTCGGAGTTGGAAAGGTGCTAAACCTTGCTATTGACTGAAAGGGACCCAGAGCTACTCTGACTTCATTATAAGGAACAGTCTTCATATTGACATGCAAGTCATTTTCTCAACTCAATGGAGCCGCGGTGGTGTAGTGGTTCGGGCCTCCGACTAGCGGTCAGAGGATCCCGGGTTCGAATCCCGCTGCTGGCGTGAGACTTTGGGCAGGTCTCTTTGCCTTATGGCCTCTCTCCACCCAGGTGTATAAATGGGTACCGGTCAGAAATGCTCAGATTGTATGCGCTGAATGAGCAGCTCATCTGAGTTCTACTGAAAGGTTTCAGGATAGACTGGGGTTAAAGTGTGAAGTCGGATGACACCTCTACCGTTGTTGATATCAGACTATAAACCCAAACTTTAACTTTTAACTCCCCACTCTGTTTTCTAGGTTCCGACTCCAGGGATTCAAAGCCTCCTGCGATCGACATGAAGCCTGCTGACCAAGAAGATGAAAATGACACGCCTAACTTCTCATCCATGATAGCTAGTCTACCACCCACGCTAACGTCGCCTACGAAACCACTTGTGGAAAATAAATCATCGCTAAACGCAGCGTTGGAAACGGCAAATGCGATCTTAAGGCAGCAGGAGAAACAACAGCAACAAGTGAAGGAGAATCTACAGATGTTATCACAAGTAACATCCCCATCATCGGAACAGGATGCGCCACCACCCCTGACTGCTTCTGTTCCACCTCCTCCAGTAGCAAACTTGTCACCGAAGCCTGTACCAAATCTGTCACCTTCGGGAGAAACAGCTCCACAGACAAATATGTCACCTGCAGCTGGAGTTACAGATTCCCCCAGCACAGGTATGTGCCACCCGACTTCTATCACATCAATCTCCTGTCAAATGGGACTCATTGACATTCCTAAACATCCAGTCAGTGTCGTCTTGTGCTGAATCAAGGATTGCCAGAAAGGGGGCATATGTGTGGCGGTCTAGGAAAACCCGTCGGATGTCGCTGAATGATCAGCAATGGCTGTCAGATTGCCTGTGCATTGATCTACAAGGCCTACATGTAGCTACTGTTTACCTGTTACGTAGTACATGTCAGCTATTGAAATGTGCGGGTTCAGCGAGGTCATTAACACTTTCCTCAAATGTGTGACATCCGCCGAGTTTTCCTAGACCGCCACACATGTATGTGATGGTGTCAAAGGCAGGAGAGCAAATCCAAAGTGGGGCGTAGGGGGTAGATATTGAGAGTGTGGTTTTTGCATTGAAATATAAGACCGGTAATTAGATAAAACTCATTGAGAAAAATAACCGTTAAAATCAAATCAGAAATATATTATTCTGTTCTTGGCTAGACACTACACAGCGATTGTGTCCATGTATTTACTACTCTATCTTTCACCTCAGAAACCTGCTTCTATTTCATGTATTTACTATTCACTTACGTATATGACTGTACTCTTTCACCACTAAAAAATTACCAAAAGTGTTACTTTTTCCCATATTTTTCTTTTCAGGACATTGATGGGAAGCTGTTTCACTCCCGGAGCAAAGAGCTGCTTGACTGGAATGAAAGTTGGTGCGTCATTGAAAATCTGCAATCTGATTCGAACACATTGCATCATAGTTGCCGAAAAAACCAGTGCCAAGTTAACTTGTCTTCAGATAGGACATAGCTAGTCATACCTACCAATAAGGAGTGTGGATGGGTGTTCGAAATCAAGTGTACAATTTAGTGTTCATTATGGCTGGTGTTATTTATCTGGGTGCCTAGAACGAAAGTATTCATGACTGTTTACTCAGCAGTTGAATACGTTCGGCTCAGACAACCGGCATTGTCGAGCAGGCAATGCCATCTGTGTTCAATTGCTGTCTGGCTAGCCCGGACCGGGTCATTTGATAGGTTGCGCAGCTTTCCGACTCCGGCTTCACCTATCAGAATGAATTGCAGTCCGCTGTAGACATCCTTGATAAAAACGATTTGATAGACGTTTGCAAATCGTAAAATGCCATAACTTTGTGGCAGAATAATTTTGGCTCGTAATTGGAAATGCACATAAATCGCAAATATTATAGTCGTGTTTCAAGTCGTAACGACTAGGATTACGACTTCAATATTCATTATTTATCCGCACTTCCGATTTATAAGGCCAAATTTTTCTACCTTCAGTTTATGGTGTTTGACGAATTGAAAACGTCTATCAAATTGTTTTTATCAAGGATGTCGATAGCGGACTGCCATTCATTCTCGTAGTTGAAGTCGGAGTCGGGCCGCTGCACACCCTCTCTATTGTAATATGTGATCCGTCATAGCAAAAGCAGTCACATGTCGCTCAGAAGGAGAGCCTCAACGAACTAAGATGACACCAGGAGAGAATGGAAAAAATAGATTGTTTCGGATTTCATAATAGACAGATAATATTGAAACTGACAAACATTTGGTCTCATCGTGCCAAGCTATTAAAGGGCGACATACGTCGGGTTTAGCTGTGACGGGTCACAAATGTGGAGTAGCACAAGGTGCTTAAATTTTGTTGGGTATGTGTCGCATTGTTATGTCATGGGGGGGGGGGAGGGAAGGGTGACTGGCAGCTGTGTAAATAATGAATTTCATTTATTGTAACTGTTTAAAAATATCCTCCGGGAGGAGGTCTTGGCACAGTGTGGCCAAATCAGATATATCGCCCTGTCTGGGTATAAAACCAAGGTACACCCAAGATCGGTCTCATTACCAAAGAGGGCAGACTGCAGAGAAAGTCCGATAGTGCTTCCGGTGCACTATCGGACTTTCCCTGCAGTCGGCCCAGTACTCCAGCATGTATACACCATTCCTGAATGAAATTCTACAACTGCGGCTTTTCATTCTTCATTACTTGTCAGTTTCTGTAACTTATTAAGTTTGTTGTGATTTGTATGCGAGCCAGTGAGGAATATGACACCTCACGGGGTTCACTTTCGTTCTTGGGCCATATTCTAGAAGCTTGCTTAACTCTAAGGTTTACCTTTAGCTATTGTTTGCAAGGCCGGATACAAAAGCTTAGAGTAGACCTTAGAGTTAAGGAGGCTTCTAGAATACGGGCCCTTGTGTTGTCGTCACAGGGGCATGACTTGCTGAAGGGGGAAGGCAGTCTAACTAAATATAGCCCCAGTTTGTGGGACATGTTTCTTTAGCCCAGGTGGTAGAGTGTTGGACTATGAAGCAGAAGGTCTGCAGTTAAAGTCCTGGCATAACTTTTTATTTCTTTGCATCTTCTTATTCTAAGGTCCCTTCCATGTATTCATTCACGCCAGAATTTTGGATACTTTGCTTTCAGAAAGTTGCATCACATAAGGGACACACTCTGCGTGAGCTACTGCAAAATCCTGTCTCCAGTCAGACGTACTTCACTGCGAACACCGAATACCGTATTGACCCTGGAGGAGTACTCTGCATATATTTATAGATCGCGTTATGCAGGCTGGCCTAATACATTAGTTTCGCATTAGCTCACGCGGAGTGTGTCCCTTATGACTATGAAGTGTGTGCAGTTTATTGCACAGAACTGTCAAGCAAATCTCCTCACATTGCCAAATCTAGGTGATCATATGTGTTTCATGAAGGGACCATAGAAAAAAGAAGTTGAAATATTTTGTCACTGCAAAAGGAGAAGATGAAGCACACTTCCTTTTCAATTGTTCTTTACTTGGGAAACAGAGAAATAAACTTACTACATCAGATAAACTTCATTAAAATGGTGCCAACTACAGATAGCAGAAAGAATTTCAAAACTTGAATGAATTAAGTTTTCAAAATTAGAAAAATTGTGCAAGAGGTCCAGCACATTCCTATGTATATCTAAGAACTATCAGGAATAATGTACAAGGTACCGTACTTACTTGGTTTTTGAAAGTCATGAAAGTCTCATGACTCGTGTCGTGGTCTTAGGCCAAGTAAAAGAATACTTGTTTATCGTCCAGGATGTTTCTCAAAATTGGCAAGGGGGCACCATTTTATTTTTATTTTTTATTCCCGCCTGGGCATAAACAGTGCAATCTCTTGCACATATTGTCCTCCAGATGACTGATTCTGGCTTTCAGAGTAGAGCTTTTAGGATGAACAATTACAGCCTCATTAGGCCTACCTTGGAGGAATTATACTGACCTCCAAGGGCCTACCATATAATGAAAAGTGAGGTTACTGTACTTGTATTTGTAGCACTGGGAAATAGATGCACTCCTCAGGAGATTTTTTTGGTGCTATAAAATTCAAAAATAAAAAATAAAATTTTTTGGGCACGGCACTGATTTTAGGCACAGGCAGGGACGATAAACATGATATTTTTTACTTGGCCAAATGTATCTGTTTTGATCCGGTGTAAATATAAATGTTTCTTTCATAATTTTGAAACTTAATTCTGTAGGCATACACGTGGTAGCCAGCAAAACAGACAAGTTTGTATATATTGTACAGTTACATTATTACTTATTAAACCAAACGTTCATCATGTATATATTTCACGAAGTCATACATTTTGTTTCCCGAAGCACCGCTAGGGCTAAGGCTTCGGCCCTGGCTGCCATCTTTGGGACAAAAATGTGATCTATTTATAGATCATTATGTTGACATCACGGGTTATTTTTAGAAAGAGGTAGGCCTATCCGTAGCCTCGTTGGTGCTAAATGTGATCAAACATGCCGAATCACGCGGAATGGCAACACCGAGTAAGTTTCTTGATGAGAATGTTTGTATGTGTTGCAGATCCGTAACAAACGCTCAAAATCATCGCCGTTTTTTAGACCGGGGAGAATGAAATTTTACCGGAAAATAGACTCCTACAAAATGACGTCGGCAATAAAATGGCAGCCAGAGCCGAAGCCTCCTGGCAATAGCGGTGGCTTCGGGAACCAAAGTGAAGGTCATAAAACAAACTTTATGTTCGTCTGTTCGTATTTTGGTGAATAAAGTTCGTTTCATTTCAATTTCAGTTCTTTTTTTCATTTTTTGGGGTCTGTTTCCTGAGGCTGTGTAGGCCTAGGCTTTGCTCATGTCCCCGGCTTTTGCTTCTGAATGGACTCTCATCTTTACCATGACCATCAGAAGATGGTCCCACTGGAATCTATGACGTTGTCCAGTTTTATTGTCCAACAAGGTATCAGGACATGGCTATAGAAATCATGACCATTCAAACTGTCATAACTATTGCAACGTGGACTTTTATTCCAGGGACTCCCATTCCTTCCACACCCCGCTGCAAGTAAATGGAAACAATATAACAATGGCAGTAGAATTGTTTGAAACCAGAAAAATTACGAGTTGTATTGTTTAAAGTAATTTACAAGAATAGAAAAAAGGTTGATTAGGGCAAGCAAAAAAATCTTTAGTTTATCGTCCCCCGCCCGTGCCAATTTTCATTGCCGCGCAATATTTTTCAAATTTTTTATCAGTTTGAATTTCTCGCTGCATATCACAGCGCCACCAAGCGGCAAATCTGTAAACAACAATTTCCAAAGTGTGCTCGTCATGCATATTCAGCACTTTTGTGACAAAATCCAGTCTTCGAGGGTCGGGGTGGTGACATAACATGCTCAGGAGGAGCTGATCTTGTAATTTCTTCGTACCAAAGTAAAATAAAAAATAAAAAGTGCCCCTTGCCTATTTTCAAGAACCACTGAGACGATAAACTAAAGGTTTTTTTCTTGCCCTTAGGCCTATTTGATAAAATTTAATTCAATTCCAACTGGGCGCCCCATATTTCGACAGCAGCGCCTCTAGTGTGAAATAACCGAAGACGCATCTTAAAAATCGCACACCTGAGTGCAAAATGGCAGGCAATTTCAAAGTCGGGGACATCGTCTGGTACGAAAACACTTCTTTACAAACAATTAAGTGAATTTAGCGGAAGATCCGATTTTAATTCTGATAGATAATTGTTTTATTTCCATCGTGTCTTAATTTCAGGGCGAAGATGAAGGGATTTCATGCCTGGCCGGCCCGGGTAAGTTCAACTTTCTGACCGTTGAGCGTTTACCGGTCAAAATGTACGCCGTGTGGGTGTGCATGGATGTACAGTGTTCAGTGCATTTTGCGGTTGGCTCTGCACGCCGCATTGTGCATGCGATGCACATGCCTGTAATACAGCCACTAGAGTGGCCCAACAAACAGAGTAATATGACACAACCTTGAGGCCCAAAATACCTGAACTGATCATGGAATGGCATTGCAGCAAGCAGGGAACCTCGCACTCATTTCATCATAGGCCTATTCATATTTTTTGAGGGGTGGGATTTGGGAACAGTTAGGCCTAGGCCTGTGACTGAGTGTGTCGAGTACGAGTGTGTGTGTCCACCCGCCTGCCTGCCGGTGCCGGTCTGTCTGACTCTTCTATATGAAACTCATATTTGGCTATTTGACTGAAAAGGCTGAACTCTATTAGGCTGGATTTACATCGGATGACACGTGACACAAACATGCACTCCGACGCAGGCGAACAATGGCTTCACAAAGGATTCATCCCCATGAAACCTTTGTTTGCCTGCGTGTACGACGTTCGTGTCGTGTGTCATCCGATGTAAAGTCAGCCTTGTTAGGGGCCTGCCCATACTCCACGACAGCGTTGAAATTTTTTGATAATTGGACGAAAATTTTAACACTGCCATCTATACTAAATCGCCATCTTGAAATCTTGACGTCATCGTCGGCGGGCTAGTCTATCACGTGATGAGAACGTCTTTTTCAAAATGGTATTATTTGCAGAAAACAGTATTTATCTTGTCGAAAATGAAACAGAATAACTTTATTATTACTTTACATCTACTCAACCGTTGCTTGTATCACTCTATACCTTTATACACCTGTCTTCAACGATCTATATTGTAAGCGTAGGAAACGAGTGATGAGGTGACCGCTTCACAAACAGAAGAATTTCTTCTGTTCCTTCCGCGCGCGCACTACTTTTCAAGATGGAAACCTACCAACGTCACTAGTGGCGATATGATTGACGTCATTGCACATATCGCCACCTAGCGTCAAGTTTGGGGCCTGCCTAGGCCTACTGCCGGTACTAATCTATCATAGTGTACTAAGAAGTCATGTGACATGTGTGAAGAAGCACTCGTTGTGAGTAAAAAATTATCCCTGCATCTTGATGATCAAGACGTTTGGCCTACAGCCCTCTGTTATGTCTACTCTAGTCTAGGCCAGTAGTAGTGGCGGTGAAGTCTCGCACGCTGGTGTGTTTTCCAGCAGTTTTTGCTAAAACTTTTTACAGGTGGAATTAACTGATGCCATTGGGGAAATTATTCATAATTAAATTAACATGTTATAAATATATTTTTTCAAAAATCCAGGTGATCCAGCCGAAGCCAGAAGTCAGGAGACCTTCACAGAAGAAGCCACATCACTTTGTTTTGTTCTTTGGTTCAGAAAATTAGTAAGTGTCCTGTCAGTATATTATTAATGCATATTATTATATTATAATGCATAATACAGGCCTCCCACTGTTCCTATAATTCCTATATTTCCTATATTTTTAAGATTTTGTTCCTATAATTCCTATATTCCTATAATTCCTATATTTCTTCAATTTTGTCCTATAATTCCTATATTTCCAGTCTGTCCAAAAGTGAACAAGTGTATTTTAGCCTTTTAACTACTTTAAATTGATTTCTATGAGGGGGCGGGGTTACACAGCTGTCCCCCTTTGTAATGTGTTGTCTTCTTTCTCTTTTCCTTTGAGCAGGCGCGGATCCAGAGGGGGGCCTGCTCACCACCACCAATTTTTTTTCTTCTCAATAATATGCATCAATATGCAAAAAAACGCAAGAATACAGCTTCTGTTTTGATACTGAGATGCCAGGAAATCGCGTACTACGGCCTTCCAGATTTCAAAAATTTCTGGGGGAGGCCCCCCAGACCCCCCGTTGGCGCAGGCATCTTCGGCACCTGCCTGCAACAACTGCCGTCGGCGGCCCTGCCCCCCCCCCTCTGCCAAAAATCCTGGATCTGCGCCTGTTGGGACAAATTTTCTGATGATGAATTATCCTTTGGGATGAATTTTCCAGGGACTACTTTTCCGTGGACGAATTTTCCTCCGGAAGGAGTTTTCCCGACTCATTTTTTTGGGTCAAATTATCTTGGTACGAATTTTCCTAGAGCCCCAGTACAGGCATACATCAAAGAAATTGAAGAAACTGAATGATTTAGTCAACTGAGGAAGGGAAATTATAAGATCAGTATACTCGTATCTTCATGTTAAAATTCCTATATTTTCCCTATAATTTTGGCAAATTGTTCCTATAATTCCTACAATAATTTGCTTGGAAGCTGGTGGGAGGCCTGATAATAGCTATATTATTAATTGAGGCAAGCCCTAACCTGGTGTTGTTTGTACAGGCAAAGACGTTGAACATGTTATATGGTCCAGTATTGCTCTGAATGTTTTCTAGGCTATGCCATTTGCAATTAAAGGGGCTGTTTGTTTTCATCAATTGAGGAATCTGAGTTATGATCCTGGAGAAAATGGAAAGCTATGAAGCTGCAAATTGCAGTGATTATTCTGTACAGCACAACAAATAATCCCTGCAATTTGCAAGTGCATTGCTACTTCCGTTTTCCCTAGGATGACAACTCAGAGTTGTCAAGTGACAACGAACAGCCCCTTTCAGTTCACTGTCATTCTGAATACCATATCATGTATGGGATTGGAGATTGCTAAATGGGTGTGTTGAACAAATCATCAATGTCTGTTTTGTGTCCAAAACAAAAAAATTCTCCTGCTAGTTTCCTCTAGATGCATTATTTATGGACTTACTATTTCATGTGTCAATTCTTGCAATATGGCAATGTGCAGGGCATGGATCATTAACCCAAAGTTCACGTTCCTGTGTACATCCAAGGTTCTAAGGCCTAGAAAAATAAATTGTGTGTTTCTGGTCACCGGCGATTTCCAAAAATCGAGGGTCGGGCGGTCGGGTTTTTTTTCTTTCCATTTTTGGTACAGATAATTTTATTGCAGCTACAGGGATTATACTAAAGGTTATCTAGAAGCCAGGAACAGCCTCAAAAGCTGCTCTAGCCTCTGGCATCCATGACTAAAGGCCTAGAGAGCAAAAGAGATTAATTTTGATAGATGTGATGCATTTTTGTGAGAGAAAAAATTTGTTTCCTGGCCAGTCAGAATTTTTGAGAGTCGGTCGGAAAATTACAAATGAAAACACAATTTTTTTTCTAGGCCTAACAAACATAAACCGCCTTGTGTTAAAAAGTTGTACTAGGTGTGTTGAAATCAACGTCATGACATGCATGATGTGAAGATGTAAAATTGCAACAATGCTGCAATATCTAATGACAGGCCCTGCCCGGCATTTCATTTACAAACTCCTCTCATTTTCCAGTGCCTGGGTGGCTGAAGACTCCATTTGGCCTTTCGCACAATATAGAGCCAAGTTCACTGTTACAAACAAACCTCCAAAGGGATTTCGTGAGGCGATTGAGTGTACAGATGATTATGTCAAGTCGCAACCCCAGCAGGTACGTAAGTCTTGGAATGCTACCCCTTAATCTGAAGATGACAGATCAGTTGTTCGCTGGTTGACCACGGACAGCCTGAATTCGAGAAGTTGGTTTTCCACATCAAATGATGATTGTCAAAAGGTCTACCAGGGTCTTCCCTGAGAGTCAAAATAATGAGCTCATTTGGCGTGAGAATGACCCCGATCCACTCTATTGCAACTTAGGCAGCCCGCCGTTGTCATTATTGTTGGTCAGAACTGTGTCAGGAAGCCCCGCCGGGAAGCACATTTGGTGAATTGGAACAGAAAGGAAATTCGGAAGTGTACGTGGCGGGCATCTCTCTCGTAGCACACTTCCTTACATGTAGCTCTGATGGTCGGAAAATATACTCTTTAGGCTGAGTGCCGGTCGGCATTTCTGCCTCCTGGACGGGGCCGACCAGCAGCGGCAGAACCCTGGTCTACATGTACATCATACATGTTTAGTGTTCTCGTCAGGCAAAATGTCAGGATTTCAGTAAATGGGGCATTGCAATGAGATGAACCATTCACTGATGAAGTCATCTGCCGAAGAAGTCAGCGCCTCATTTCAGCACGCAACTGGGCAGAGTGTCCCCAGAAAATTTTGAAATGTTGAATGCCCTTAGTTGCAATTTCTGAGCATTTGAGGATGTATTTTCGCACTGTTACATACGCATCTTATGAGATGCGTTATTTCTTGACCCCATAACAGCGTCACAACATCACGTACCAGAAATGATAGCCAAGTTGTTATGTGTCCTTCAATGTTTCAGGACATCAAGACGGCAGATTTACCCACCATAGATGATGAAATAGCGGCTATCTTCCCGGACAAATCCTCCCCACAACACAAGGACTACACCAGGGAACCCTTGTCTGGCAAAAAGGTAATTTTTTAGGCCTTAGCAATGACATTCAGTTCTAGCAGTGTTCACCATGTTCACTGGGTGTGTGACTGTTATTAGGCCTCTGAGGCCTGTGCTGATTGCTGTGTCAGGGGGATCTGATGATGTTGCCTTTGTTTGGACAGGTAGGACTAGCCCTAGGCTTTGGGTTTTTGACACCTTCTTGGCCTAGGCCCTAACGTTAGTAGGCCTAGGTCATCAACTCATAGGCCTAGGCCTAACGTTACAATCATGATCAGTCAAAGACTTTGATGGGCCCAATCCAGGCCTAGGGCCTACGCCCCCCCCC
>NMRB01001780.1:25275-55207 GCA_002633025.1 Notospermus geniculatus | reverse complement strand
CACAGGTTCATCTAATGGTGCACGCCATGGTGATCATCTCGATCCCGATCTAGCCTGGGGGATATTTTTCAATCACAGGTTCATCTAAAGGTGCATGCCCAGGTGTAATCATCTTGATCCAAATCTAGCTGGCATGGCTGGGGGATATTTTTCAGTCACAGGTTCGTCTAACATTGTCTAAAGTCGCATGCCCAGGTGATCATCTCATTATTCAGTACGGTAAGCTTATATCATTGATACAAACCAGGCTGCAAAAAACTGATTGAAAATCTGGTAAAGGAGCATTGCCACTGGCAAGTGCACGTACATTTAGATTTATAGCAGCATAACAATGACATGATGATGGTGACTATCTTGAACTTCGTGCTTAACAAGCCACCCTGCTGCCCGATGAAGCTGTAAAAATGCTTGTTTGGCTGGCGATTGAGGATCCTTGCCTAATTGGTACATCTGCTTGACAAAACTGATGATTACTCGAGGAAAAATTCCATTGATCATTGTTTTACTGGGCAGGTCTATCTTCGATTAAGTAAACTACACTGTTTTTGAAAGGATTGTTCATTCCCTTTAAAAAATGTTTTTCAAAACTTGAGGGAAATTGTCGAAGTACGTGTGTGTATGCCCTATTAAGTTTGGAATAAGGCTGGGTGTAAAGCATGTCAGAAGGACTGGTCCTCCATGTGAGAGTTTTCTCTGTGAGTGTGAGTTGGCTCAGTACGGCAACTCGGCTGTAGAAAACTACGGCGAGTTTTCACAATGGCAAAATTTCCATTAAGAAGCATCCAAAATCTGGGGTAGTGCGTCCGACACAATTCTTACCGACTTCTACCCTAATGTAAACTCCCTGCACTGTTGTGGGCCGTGCCCCCTTCGGTTTACCTGCTCTCCACAACTGCTTCACTTCGTAGAATAGAAGTCGCCACGTTTGGTCAACAGATGGCGTCAGGGCCTGGTGCGAGTTTTATAAAATTGTAGCCTATCAGCACGCTGCTTTCATAACTCTTTGGCTCGTTGGCAACGGATGTTCTTGTGCTACCATGGCTATTTGATCACGTGATCCACTCAGCTAACATGGCCAATGAAAAAGTGTCTCAGGCCAGCTTGGTTCGGGTTGCTTGGTGCTCTCATTGGTTGACTCTCTCAGCGCCATCTGTCGACCAGACACTGCGAACTTTAGGAAGTGAAGCAGTTGTCATGGTTGTGGAGAGCGGGTAAACGGAAGGGGCCACGGTACACAACTGCGTAGGGAGTATAACCCTAATGTACATGTAGATGGTAGCACCGATGGTGAGCCACAATGACTGAGAACCAATCTGACCAACTCGCACATGGAGGTAGCGCCTAAAATTGACAACCCCCAGATCTATTCTGTTTGATATTCCATTTGATTATAAAAGTGTAAGTAAGTACCAGTACCCTATAAGATCTGTTGGAATAAGCAACTTCTGCCACCAATGTTCATACAGTGTACTTTGGTTTCACGACCCCTAATGCTAGCTTTTCATTGGAGGGTTTAGTGTGCCAAATCTCACACCAAGAAGTCGCTCAAGTGTATTCAACACATTTCCATGACCGCATTTTGGCACATTAGAAACATCTCAATAGAAATCAAGGTTCAAAGTAACTTTTTTACTTGTACAGCAAAATTGCCAATCAAGGTTTCCGCTTGATTCGTAATTTTGGTACTTTGTGTAAATTTTTTGTCCACATATAAACAGCAGAAGCCATCTTGCATGATTGTTGATGTCAACCTCACACACAACAACACTTACGCATGCATGGCGAACATACTGTCACTCATGCGTAACAGTCCTGAAAGCGAGGTTTGCTTGGCGTTGTTAGTTGCCGATAAACTATGTACCATGTGTACTGATTGATTCCTCAATGGCCACTGGTCTGCTGTGGCTGTCCCTACTTAAAAAAGATGTATTGCAATTTTGCAAGCGTACCTCCTCGGCCATATCGCACTTTCTGTCATGTGTCTGATTATTCTGTCGCAAATTGCGATGCGATACCGCTTATTTTAAGCCTTGAGGAATAAACTTGGTTGAATTTTTGGTGCGAGATATATGCTCACTAAATCGTTCCAATGAAAAAGCTAGCCTAAAGCCAAAAAAGAGGCTAATGTGTTTTGCAATGAAATTATTGATACTAATAACCAAGATATTTTAAAATTTGCTTCCACAACATCCAGTTTTACACAAATACACATGATTTTGATATACATTGTATCTTTATACATTGGACTCAATTTGACCATGAGTAATTTCTGGGGGAGTTATTTCGACGACATGATGCTCTGGCGTCGAGTTTTTGGATGCATCACTTGACGTCGATGCATCGTCTTTGAGATCAGTGTTAGTGATATCGCGAACGTCTGACATAAGTTTTTGTGTCGCGTCTGGTACTGAAACTTGGTCGTTATCAATATCACTTGTCGCTTGATCGCTATCACTCGTTAAATGCGGATCATAAAACTGCGGTGTTGACCTGTCACTACCAGAGTTATCAACGTCTCCTTCGTACTTCCTCAACGACTGGTTCTCCGATGGATGATACGCATCCAGTGAAATACCTTCTGCATCGCTGATGGCAGTGACGAATTCATCATCACTGACCGAATTACGGGATGGCGTTTTCAAATCTAACACGTCGAAGCGTGCGTCGAGATTTAATTGGTCGAATAACGCCGAATCAGTATGGAGGCAGTCTGTATCCACAACACCGCGGCAATGGTCGATATTCATCGCTTCGAGAATCTTTATCAAATGCTGATGCTGCATTTTGTAAGTCTCCCGTAATTTTTCAAGTTGCACAGAACCGTAATCACGAATCTTAATCATCTGCGTGTTGTAATTTTCACGGATTTTGTCAATCTGGTGTGAGCTGTAACCTTTGATTTTTCCCATTTGAGTGTTGTAGTTCTCGCGGAGTTTATCCATCTGCGTTGCACAGTTGTCGCGTATCTTCTGCAACTGTTGATTATAATTCCTCTGCATCTTCTCCATGTGCATCAAGGCGTGCTCCTTCATCTTAGAGACGTGCATCCCGTAGTTATCCTTAAGTTTATCCAGCTGATGTGTCTTGTACGCCTCCAAGTTATCCAGTAGTTGCCGGATTGTCCGGGTCTTTCGTTCCAACCGTTCTTTCTTCTCACACCGGTTGCAGAGGAACCGTAACAGACCAACCAGCAGCCCCAACGCAAAAAAACAACCGGCACCTCCAAACCCGATAATCAGACTAGTGATCTTGACTTCTTTAAGAATGAGGTAGTTCAATTGAAACCGGATATAAATCGTGTCATTCCCACCAGGATTTTTGGCAATGCATGTATAATTACCGGCGTCAATTCTTTGAACGTAATCTATGTATAAGTCTCCATTGGCAAGAATTTGAATTCGATCGTGACTAGTGTTGTAGAAGTAATGTACCGAGTCGTGCCAGTGATGTTCTTTATGAAAGTCGTTTATGAGAACATCGTCGTGCGTCACATCGCTGACCTCAACGTCACTGAGGTAATCATTATGCTTGAAAACTTTCCGATGCGGGGTTACCCATGTGATTGACGGCGCAGGCTCACCAGAAGCAAGGCACTTGAGCACCGCCTCTGACCCTATTTTGAAAAAGGCATGCTGCGTGTAATTTAAAACACGGGCTTTAGTACAGGTCAAATTTTGTGGTAGGACATGAGCAATACTGTAACCGACCAAATTCTCGGGTGCATGGCACGTGAGTCCAGGACTTAACAATGGTAATTTGGTATTATTCACCAACTTCAGCAACCATTTTGCTGCGCAGTTACAGTTGAGAGGGTTACCAATGAGAATCAGTTCCGTCAGGTGTTCTAAATGCATGAAGGCCTCCTGGTAAAAGGAGGTAAAGTTGTTAAAACTTAAATTGATCGTTTCCAAGTTTTTCAGTGGTTTGAATAGATCCTTGTCGATTCTGGACAGCAGGGGGTTGCTGCCCAAATCTAGGATACGCAAAGATTGTAATCCGCAAAATGCTGGGTAGTCAATGAACTCCAAATTTGGCAAGTGATCTAAGTACAGAATCTCTAAAACGGTAAGGGGTTTGAATATATGTCGTGGTATCACGGATATTGGATTATGACCGAGATATACTTCCTGTAACGTCGGCACCAAAGCGAAGTTAAGATCCGCCAAACTTCCGATTCCGTTCCCATTGAGTTTAAGTCCCTGCAGTTTTCTTAGGGTCTGCAAAACNGAGCTTCACCAGCAGTGAAAACATTTACCCCTTCTCAGACGGGAGAATTTCCTCCACACAACATGGAGTGCTGAATCACGACGTAGAATATCATGATATCCCAAATATTCGAAGTCGTGAATTTCATGACTAGTTGTGGACTCCATACCTCCGGCAAAAACCCAACAGGGCTACGACGCCGGTAATGACTAACTAACTAACTAACTATAGTATAGTGTACATGCACGTCCACTGCATTGCAGGCCTACCATGCTACGGTGCAGTGCAGTGGGTGAGTGCACACTCAGCTGCACTGATGCACTGACTGCACGCCATTTATTGACGCAGGAAAGTCGCAGCGACTAATCGTAATTATTATACCAAAACAGATAGGATATAAAGTAGACTGCATTTGGACGTGAATGATATGTATGACATGTATAATAAACATCAGAAATGAAATGCTAAATGCACAATTTTCATGATTTTCTACCCACATTTCGACCTTCGCGAATCAGGTAGGCTACTTCCGGTCAGCTATGAATTGTGGGAGTTACTTAAAAAGGTTATGAAATTATTGAAATAACTGATATCTTTTCACAATCTGTGCCAACCCCTCTCTTTATCTTGCTACAAGCGAAGAATATTTCCACTGTTGAACCAGAAATATCGTTGTGACGAATAGTATTGCCTGCTCTAAGGACGTATCGACTTCGGTACATGTACTTATAGAATTCCCGCCACTGTCAGCTGGCCTTGTGGCTTAGTTGGTTAAAGCGCCTGTCTAGTAAACAGGAGATCACGAGTTCGAATCTCGTCAAGGCCTTTTTTCTTACCCACGACTTTTTTCTTTTCTTTTTTATTTTTCCTTTCTTTCGCTTCCCTTTCCCATTTTCCTCTTGTAATTATCCAATAAGCTGTATACAGGCATGGATCCACGGGGGCATAGAGTCTACACGCCGCCCCTTTACGTACACGCCGCCCCTTTTGGCTAAAAAAGCATAAATCTGTAAAATTGACTGTGAAATTCTGGAATTTGGAGCAATAGACATGATAGACTCTAGGCCTATCACTCAAAAAGAATGCAGAGTGCAGCATCTGATTTCATGATGTCTTCGAGGTGAGATAATATGGCAAGCCGTTTGTTCATTTAATCTAATAAACCTGGGTTTTTCTTTACAAACCTGGGTTTTTTAAATAAACTAGGTTTCTTTTGAATTTTTTTTTTGATTTTTGCTCCATCAAAACAGAATCTGGGAAAAAAACCGGGAAAAAAACAAGTTTTTTAAAAAGAAACTTGGTTATAAAAAGAACTGTTTTTTCCATTTTGCAGAAACCAGATTTCTTTAAAAAAAACAAGTTTGTTTTTTAAAAACTTGGTCCCTTTCTCCGTAATTGGTACCGGGTACCAGTCTACTCTTCCACATGACCCATGCAACCTCACAGTAGGCCTACACTGCATCAATCAAACAACGGATCAGGGCACTATTTGACAGCTTTCCTAAGAAGCAAATCCTGTCTCTCTCATGGGATAGGGATGGAGATCTTTATCAGGGCTGTAAGGGGGGACGAGGGGGGCAACCAAAAAACGTGATTTTCATGCGGATTTTGGGCAAAAAGAGGTCTTCTGCCCCACCCCTAAAAGGCTCCTGCCCCCCCCCCCTGGACCAAAAAGTTAAATACGGCCCTGTTTTTGAGCCTTGTTCAGGATTTTTTTTATGGCGGATAAACCCTGGTATGGCCTGATCTGGCCCAGACCTGGCAAGATCAAGAATCTGGCCAAGACCTGGCACGGCCATGGCTAGATTTTTTACATTAAAACGGGTGATATAGAGATGAGAATTTAGAAATTGCCATTTTTACCCAAACAGGTGAACTGTCTTTCTGCAATAATGCAGCAGGCTTGTCCAGGTCTGTACCAGACCTGGCACAATCTGGAGGTCTGGCCTGATCTGGCATACATCTGGAACAGAACTCTTTTTTTTCTCTCGACAAATCTGGTGATAGTGCGTCGAAAATATGGAATAAGCTTTTCATATACATGTACCTAATCCGTTCCAAGATGTGCACTAAAGCAGCAGGCTTGCAGTCCAGGGGCCTTATTTACGAAAGGCACGCAAAGTTTGCGATCACGCAAACAGTAAAATCGGTATTTACGAAGGGCACGCTTCGCAAAAAAATCGCAAATTTAGCGATCACGCAAAAAAATCGCAATCCCAACGCTAAATTTGCACGATATTTATGAAAGCCACGCAAACTCTGCGCATCGCAAACGACCACGCAAACGGCCGAAATTTTGCGAGTGGTCTAGAACCACTCGCAAACTTTGCGTCGTATAAAAATCTGTCTTATACACCAAAATGGCGGCAAGAACACTGACTTCATGATGAAGATTACCATCTACACCAATGATATGTTTGCCATACTTTCAAAATGAGCAACCACCTGCAAGGTCAGAGGTCAGGTCATGTTGAATTTGTGATATATCGGCAAACATCTCCTATGTTTGATGCGATTGGTTTATGACGGTGTTCAGGCAGATTGTGTGCAACGCGCGCGATTTATGCTTTAAAAGCCTTTGGCTATGGTTACATACACCGAACGCGAATTCGCGTGCGACAGGGCTACGCGCGCGATTTATACTTTGGAAGCCTTTGTTTGCGTGCAGTGCGGCGGAAAATAACAACGACTTTGATGCGTGCGTCAACGCATCGCGCTCGGTCTAACCATAGCCTTTGTTTGCGTGCAGTGCGGCGGAAAATAACAAAGCCTTTGCTGCGCGAATAAACGCATCGCGTTCGGTGTATCCCTAGCCTTAAAGCTAAGGCTAAGGCCAGGGATACACTGAACGCGATTTTCCCATCGCGCGCGTTGTTTCTTTGTTATTTCATGCCGCAATGCCTCCGAAACAAAAGAGATTCGTGCGAAAATCGCGCGCGATGGGTAAATCGCGTTCAGTGTATCCCTAGCCTAAGAATCCATTCACGCGATTTTCGTGCCGCGCGATGTCACATCATTTGTCCGTGACCAACGCGGCTGAAACAATTAACAATGCTTTCGAGCGTCTGCCGCTCGAAAATCGCGTGAATGGACAGTCAGCCTCAGGCGGTGACAGACTCAGACTGGCGTGTAAAGCCTTGTTGACACTGGCGGCGCGGTGCGATTTTTTTCTGTTAAGCCTATAGCTGTACGTTCTTGGGGTGCGACGCGACGCAGTCAGAAGCTGTAGGACAAGACGAGCGATTTCTACCATCCCCGATCGCTCTTGCAGTATTTTTCTGCGTCGAATCGCCTGTCGCGTGAGTTTTCTCCGCGGCAATCATGTTCAAGGACATTTCTGGCACAATTTGAATCAAATAACCACTGCCCCAATCGCGTGCCGCCGTGCCGCGCTTTGTCAAAACTGACACCGCTTGTCGATTTTTTTCAACGCACAGCACCGCCAGTGTGAACAAGGCTTAAGCAACGCGTCGGAAAGCGTTCAACCAATCAGGGAGGCGTTAACACGGACCGAAACACGGACGACCTTGAATTCCCGACCGAAAGATCCAAAATATCCCAGCATCACTGCAACGCTACAGTGTCTTTGCAGGGGCGTAGCTAGCTTTTTTTGGAGAGGGGGGCAAAAAGTTCTCTTGGGGGGGGGGGGGGGCAAAATACCATTTGTGATCTTTTTCCGGCCAAAATCGGCAGTACGCCCAAGGCCTTTGATGTAGGCCTATGCACATGTTCAAGAACANACCCCCCCCCCCCCGCTAGCTACGGCCCTGCTGTGCACCTTGCGTTTCTTTGCGACAGGTCAAGTTCATGGTGATTCAGCGGATGTTCAGTGTATACGCACAGCTTTGATGATTTTCAACAGCATTATGCATGGACAAAGCATACGTCCACATGTTAGCGATCACGCAAACTTTAGCGTGATCGCTATTTTAGCGTGATCGGTGCGAGGTCTTGATAAATACCACGCATCGCAAAGTTTGCGTGTCCGCAAAGCCATCGCAACGCAAATTTTTGCGATCTCTTTGTAAATAAGGCCCCAGGTTCGCCAGTTCCAGGTTCGAATCCCACAGCAACCCTGTTCCCTTTCTTCGTTAATAAATCATTTGCTCCGACATTTCAGGTATATCATAATCCTTTCATCAGATTGTATAGAGATGTTTTTTTTAAAATCCTCAATAATTCACCACAATACGGCGAAGTATTTTTAAAAAAAATCTATTTAAGCCTAATTACGACTTCAAACTACACGAATAACCATGTTTCCGTACATCTGGTACATTTTCGCGGAATTCCTCGTTCGGTGAAGGGTTTCTAGATGCCTCTATTTTCATCAATACAACCTAAGCCGAAATTCTCATTATATATCTTTTAATGGCCAATGTACAGTATAATGAGAATTTCGGCTTCAGTTACTATTTTTCAAATAGCCTATAATGGCATGATTCAATCTGCATTAATGCATTAGGCTTGTGCAATAAATTATGGATAAAGGAGTACAGTCACCCTGTAAGGAGTACAGTCACCCTGTACAATACACGTGCAATACTAGTATTATTCTGTGACCTTGAAAAGTAGGTCAAATCAAAAACCCGTTACAAATGTCATGTATCCTCATTAGATACACCTATGATAAAAATTTGGAGATGATTCAGGAGTTATTGCACTTTTTGTGTTTTTGGTTTTGGCCACCTGGTGGCCAAGCCAACAATCGAATCGGACCGAAACTTGGTGTCATGGGTCATCTGACCTAGGGCTATGTATGTACCAAGTTTCAGATCAATAGCCCCAGCTGTTACGAAACGTGCCCTGCTAACGGAACACGACGACGCCGGACGACGGATGCTTCACCATCGTAATAGCTCACCCCGGTGAGCTAAACACACCCCGAGCTCACGAATTCGTGAGCTCGGGGTGTGTTTTTTAGATGTGTTGTGTTTTTTAGATACGTGTTCTAAATTCTGATAGCTCTTCAGGGGCCTGTGCCATAACGCACAGCGCGTGCGCCGTCTGTTAATCAACGGTGACACTACGATAATCAAAACAAAAACAAAGAGTGCCCATTTCGGATGTCTCACTTTAACTGCAGAGAGACAGACATCGATGAACACCAAGACAAGACGCAAGTTTTATATATTTTTGTTTTAATGATATGTATACATGGCATATGAATAGTGTACATGATAATACATGATATGCACCAAATGACTGCATGAGACTGTGGAGCTATCATCAAGACAGACTTGTACCCTGTGATGCAACAGTCAATGTAACCCCCCTTTGACCAAAAAATAGGTAATGTTGAACAGGAGCTGTCAGTGAGTTGACCAATAGATGTCACTACAGCCCAATTCAATGCATATAGTCGATAGCGGACCCATTCATTCCTGATTGAGCACCAATCAAGAGAAGTTTCTTTTGTATTGCTCTGCTAGAACTGTGCAGCCATCTTTTGGCAATACGCACAGCTGACAGACTGCTCCTATTCCTGGCGATTACTTCATAATTTCTCATATAAATGCTAGATTTTTTGCAAGAAAGTGCCTGCCTGAAGAAGACCCCGGTGTGCCGGGGTTGCGGTCGAAAATTTGCAAAAAACGCTGGAGGACGACCTCTGCTTTTATATCTCATAGAAATGACTTAAAGCGAATCGAAAGCGAAAAAATTTGATTTAGAAATAGAATTTGAAAGGGGACGAATTTTCAGCAAAAAATGTAAACAAACTTCTCCAGAATGTCAACAAAGAAATTTTCGTGCATTTTGATTGGCTGAGTTTTGTGTTTACAAACACCAGCCAAATGTAAACAAAATCCGCTATTGATTCGCTTTAAGGAGCTGCTCCACATGACAGTTTTCTGTCGAAAGTTTGCTGTCAGATAGTAACTGTCCAAAGACTATCCCGTGGAAGTTGTTCAGCTAGTGACTGTATGACAGCAATTGTTGCTGTCTGAGAGCAATAATTGACTATCTGACAGCAAACTTTCGATAGAAAACTGTCACATGGAGCGGCGCCTTTAGAAAATGTCATTTGAGGCCCTGGGTAAATTAAGTGTTGAATCTTGACTGTAGAAAAATTTACTAGGTACTAGTATCGAATAAGTGTACAACTCATTTCGACCCCTAACCCTTGGAACCTACAGGGGGGGTTCACATTGACCGCTGCATGGTAGTTTTGATGCACAAATTGAGAGTAGCACCACAACTCCATTGAATGACTATTCCATGGCCATAACATCCTCCACCACCTATCCTGCATGTTTGGCCTGACGCCATTGCGTCAATGAACTCATCATCCCCATCAAGGGAATCAGTACAAAAGAAATTCTGGTATTTTAGCAATTTTACAAATGGTGAGGGAGGAGGTGCGGTGGAGATAGGCACAGAAGATTTCAGACACAAAATTTGGAAGAATGTGACACCTACAGTACAAGTGCAGGGTTACGGTAGCCTACACAGGCCCATAGCTAGCATAGGGACAGGGGGGCAAATGCCCCCCCCCCCAGGCAAATTGTGCAAAAAAGAATTTTTTCAGCAAATTCAAAAGGATCATTATTGTTCTTGTCTCAGAGTGCAGGAAATGGACTTAAAATCGCATCTCAGAGCTTCTAATTTTGAAAATTTTCTGCGGCAGGTCGCCCAGACCCCCGCAAAACCGGCCTGTTTGGCACCGGAAGGCGAAGCTAACGTCCATGGAGGTCATCTGCTTAAAATGCCCCCCCCCCCCCGTGAAAAAAGCTAGCTACAGCCCTGGTACATAATGCTCTCTTATTAAGGAACTTAGGCCAAGTATGAAGAGTGGGCCACGCTCGCGTCGGACTTCAGCCAGACTTTCATTAAAGTCCGACTTTTCTCAATGCTTATTCCACCTTTATGCATACGGGCCCAGGGGTTCTTAGCACATGGTGATGAAGGGAGCGACCGCTAAGAACCCCTGATGTTTTCCAGATGTGCCTAATCCCGCTTATTTGGTAGATGTTGATATAATGTAAGTACTGATTCTCCAATAAGTAAAAATACTTCAATAAGTTCTACTTCTATGATCTTTGCACCCTCCTCCCCATATTTTGAGCATAACTCCCAAAATACCAGATCCAGGACCACGATATTGATATTTTTCTTGACAGCTGTGCCACTGCTCCACTCTGCAACCCAAGGATCTAACTACCGTACGTTGTCGGCGTATGACCCGATTTACTCCGTACATTTTGTAATGGAGTTCGTATTGCTGCCACTAGGTGGCTCCCTCTACGTCGGCTGCCAAATAACCCATTAGAGATCGTATATCGTGGTCCTTTAAAGGTGCTCTAGTTCGAATTGTAAACATTACGGTTTGTTTATTTACATGGTTGATTATAATAGTTATTTTCCCTCGGACAGGTGGCAGCACCGTATATACCAAAACATTAATGTTATCTATTTTTATATCTATGTTGATAAATATTCTTGTAACTGAAATATATTTATGATTTTACGCTCAAAAACAAACAAAAAGTTGTGAAAGGCGAGATTTAATTCGATTTTATCTGATTTGTTAGTACCAGAAGTTGATAATAGGTGGCACACTGTAATGTTTACAATTCGAACTAGAGCACCGTTAAGTTATCCATATGAAGCAAGTATACATTATCACAACTCAGGTAAATGCGGGTTGCATTCTGTAAAATATTGAATAATTTTCGACGTGATCTGATGGACTTAAAAGTGTAAAAAGTTTACAGTTAATGTAAAAGGTTTACAATTCTAAAATCCAGCATATGTTAAAATATCTTGGGCAATCCTGCAGGGGAAAATTTGGGGGTAAAGTAGATATCCAACTTTAACAAATTTGGTGATCTTGCGGTCATATCGCAAAGATACCACTGATTGAGGCAACCTGACCAAAGAGGTCCATAAAAAACAAATCTCTCTCTGGTTACATCAGAAGAGAGAAGACTGTTTTAAAATTACTTTGTAAAAAATTATGCACTTAAAAATGTGGACAGAATGCTGGATTCATAAAGGCATGCTATGCAACTGTCCCTGACTCGTATGTATTATTTATGGTAACTTGAATGTTACGGCTTACTCAGCCTAACAGAGTCCCCTGATCAGGGTTTTTTGATCGATGGGTGTTTCCCCACTCCTGGCTCCTCTTCAACCAGTAAATGGTTGTGGGGCGAAATTCTGGGGTGAAATAATTTGTAGGATGTTGGATTAGTACTAAGAATTAAAGATCAGACTGAGGTCAAGAAAACATCAGTCCCAGTCCCTTCATGTGCAATAACGCATTGTATGTCATGTATGTTGTTGAGGGTCGTTGCAAACCTGCTGAAGAGACGTCGTCAGAAGTAGTAAAACACGTTGGAAAAGATGATGAAAAGACGTCAAAAAGACGTGAGGAGCAATTGTAAAACACGTCTTTATCACGTTGCATTCATGTGATTATTGACCAGCCATGACGTGTATACCACGTGATTCTGACTTTCAAAAAGAAGTGATTTTCACGTCTTCTTATTACGTGATTTCCACGTCTTCATAGACGTCTTTTTCACGTGGTTTTCTGGTATGCTTGCTATCTGGGAAGCTAAAGGATTGTGCCAAAGGAATTGCTTTGTCTTGCTTGAAAACCGGCGTCTTCACCAACCAAAATTTTGCGCTCCACTTTGCCCCGGTTTCCCTTACAATACAATGCATACGTGGATTCCCTAGGAACGAGTTACTCTACATGGGGTGAGATTGATCAGTGGTAGTTAACAACATTGTCAATAGAGGTCTCCCTTAACGCGGGTATGTTTAGCGCAGGATAGGGAAGGGATACTGTGCCCATCAAGAATCTTCCGTGTTCATAAATATTCATCTTTATTTTAGCTCCTCCTGGCAAGCCAGAAATTGATGGTTTCAATTCACCAACAGTTGTGCGATCAACACTCCGCTTGACATGTCGTGCATCACCCCCTGGCGATAGCTACGAATGGTACAAAGATGGTATACCGAAGTCATTTTCACAAGAATATGAGTTCCAAGTCACGAAGGAAAGTGCAGGGAAATACCACTGTCGTGCTAAGAATAGTGTTGGAACGACACACAGCGATTATAAAACACTTGTAGTCTATTGTAAGTATTATGATAAATATGTGAGGCGGCAGAGGATAACTTACAGAAGGTGGCTCCAGTTAAAGTTAAAGTTTGGGTTTATAGTCTGATATCAACAACGGTAGAGGTTCTCATCCGACTTTACACTTTAACCCAGTCTGTCCTGAAACCTTCCAGTAGAACTCAGATGAGCTGCTCATTCAGTGCTACAATCTGAGCATTTCAGACTGCCACCCATTTATACACCTGGGTGGAGAGAGGCCAGTGAGGCAAAGAGACTTGCCCAAAGTTGAACGTCACAGTTGGATTCGAACTTGGGACCCTCTGACCGCTTGTCGGAGATCCAAACCACCACACCACCATAGCTTTAGTGCAGTTTCCTCCCAGCAATCCAACTTCATTACTGATGCCAGACCAATGGTCGTAAATGGGGAGATACCTGCCAACTGTCAACATCAAGATGATGAGATATGTGACCTTCCACAGCAAAACCAGTCGCATGTTGCTCAGAAGTTGAGCCTCAACGAACTAAGATGACACCATGAGAGAATGGAAGAAATAGATTGTTTTAGATTTCATACAGACGGGCAATATTGAAACTGACAAACATTTGGTCTCAACCTGCCAACGTAAGAGCGACATGCGCCTAGTTTTGCTGTGGAGGGTCACATGTATTATCATGATGATGTTGCAATCTTCTTGAACCACGTCATAATGTTTGATGGCGTAATGCTCTAATTTTCAGACCCGCCTGACTCAATTGATGTCAAGTCTCGTGTAACATATGCACAGGTTAATAAATGGGCTTCCTTCACGTGTACTGCCAACGGGGGTAACGTTACCCCCACACTGGAACTCTATTACCAGCGGACTAGGAGTCAACCAGAACAGCTCAGACGACAACAGTCTCCAACCATAACTAAGCCAAGAAAAATGTCTAAAGAAGACAATGGAGGGAAATACTACTGTTCGGCGGCGTTTCCAGATTATCCTGACATTGCGGATATGGTATCGGAGAATAAGACATTTAATGTTACATGTGAGTAGGCTCTCACTTGTACTTTGACTACCGTACTGTCCCTTAGCCTTGTTTTTCTGAATCAGGAAGTATAAACCTTATGTCTTGGTCACTTGAAGGTAAACCTTACATAATCCTGCAGCAGATGAAAGTTGTTTTTCCTTTAAAATGAAAAGGTAGGATGGCGATGAAGGCAACATATTTGTCTCGTTATTCCTGTAGAAAAATATACAGGTTGTCATTTCATGACGCAACGTCAACATTTAAAATGATGTCACTGTGGGCACATCGCTTGCAGCGCAGACCTGTTGGGATAATTTGTGTTGCGGGTTCCTTATTAGGCCCATGAATCTGTCTTCAGCATGTTTCAGAATGACCCTATGCATCGATGGAATATAAAACACTGTTGCCATGGAAATACAGATACTGTCGTTTCATCTCTAAACCACCGGTTCATTTAATTCAGGCGGTGACACCCATAGGTGTTGCCCTGCATACCGCAGGCCATGGCCAGCACAATTCCAGTATGTTTCCCGTTCTGATTGACTGAGTGAATAACTAGGCTCTGCCCCGCCCATTGTCATGATCGTAAACAGCAGACACAGGCCTACAAGTGGGCCTACTGCCCAAGTAGACGGCGACGCGCTATTGGTTATTGGTACACAATGATCCTCTGCATACCACTATGAATGGGTTTGGTTTGCTTAAGTGGAACCGGTGGTTTAGAGATGAAAAGACAGTATATACACACAATTCTGTTATCTGTTTGAGCACATGATCAACACAGCAATGAAATTTCAAGATGGTTACAACTTGCAACAACAAACCGGGATGAAATTTCTTCGATTAATTGTGGACATCCGGTGGATATAACATTTCAGAAACTCCACCATGCAGATGGTACAATGCGACAGGCTTGTGGTTGGAGCTGGCAAACTTCCTTGTTACTTTATAGCAAGGGTCATTCTTCCTTGAACACGTGGTGACTTGTGTCCTGGTATAGCACTACATTCAGGGAATCCCTGGTTCAAATTCCTTTGTTTAATGTGTATTTTCAGTCCCCAATACTGAAATTCATTTTGTCAACCATCCAACGCGGGCTGTTCGCGCCGGTCAAGTGAAGACGTTTAAATGTGAGACAGACGAGAGTAACCCTATCACTACTATAGACTGGTTGTGGATGGGGCCTGGAATAAACTCCTGGGAAAATATGAGGTCAAGGGTTTTTCCCTCTGAGAGAAATGGTCAATACAACGGAAAGATAAGAATCAGTCAGGCGTTGATCACGGCAACCAAGGATATGAATGGCAGGAAGATCCTGTGCAGATCCTATTTTGCCAGACAAAGTCTTTACAAGTCAAATACGACCCAGATGTTTGTCTTGTGTAAGTAAACCTGTTTTTTTCAGCCGGATTTGTTTTGGATCACATCATTTTGGTGGAAACCAACTTAGAGAATATGTGGCGGTCATGTTGAATATGTGGCGGTCGGGTTTTCCGCCAGGCCCCGTGCGCCTGCTGGGGGACACCCCGCAGGACACATGCTTGTACTCTGCGCCTTGCGCATGCGCAGATTGAGCTGAACCGATTTGACGGACGCATGATCCTGATCTGTTATTGCCAAAATAAAGTGATATATACAGTTACGTAAGGCATATGGCCTCTTCCATAGTTACCAAGGTCAATAAAGCTTTGGTGGTCCTGATAGAAAAATCTAATTGTCATAATATAATTCCCAAATTTACATGAAGTGATATTTTCAAGTGTTATATTGATGCTTTCCACTGGAAAATCATATGTCAGAGGCAAGGAGGCAAGTTTGAGGACATTTTGTACCAAAGTTTCTCTAATACGCCACGGACCCCATCATGAGTGACTGCCACATATTGCCACACCAGGTGATATCACAAGCAATCTACTCAACACCGATCTTCTCGCCAGCCACCGCAGACTAGGCGATATCGGCTTTGGTATTGTTCGATATGGGTGAACATTGCTGGCGAGAAGATCCCACGCATCG
This sequence comes from Notospermus geniculatus, assembly GCA_002633025.1. NCBI lineage: Eukaryota > Metazoa > Nemertea > Pilidiophora > Heteronemertea > Lineidae > Notospermus > Notospermus geniculatus. Next base: position 38,895 of record NMRB01001780.1, on the reverse strand, counting down.
CTGTCCAGCGCACACCTGGCGTCATCAGCCAACTTCGCTCTTTGTCGATCAGATTCAGAGTGTGATATCGCCTGGTGTGCTGCCCGCTTTAGGACCAAACCAAAAGATTTCCATTATCTATGCTTGGGTGTACAAAGGCTTTCATTGGATGCTGTGTCATCATCTGTAGATTGGTTATTCCAGTTCCCCCAGATGGCATCCATCTGTCCGAGACCAGGATCACTGTCAGAGAAGGAGAATCCAAGACCATCACCTGTCGTACAACATCCAGTAGCAACCCGGCCGTCTCCGTGTCGGTGAAGAAGAAATTAGGGTCTACACAGGTTGATGTCACTGGTTCACCCAGCGTAACTAATGGAGCAAATTCAGGGAAGGACGTCAGCATGGATATCAAGCTGGACACAAACAAGAAGGATAACGGAGCTCAGTACATCTGTACTTTTACCTATGATTCAACGACTACGTTTACAAAGAATGCAACAGTCAACGTCCAATGTAAGTATAGACGGTTACAGGAAAATTCGTCCCCGGAAAATTCGTCCCGGATAATTCGTCCCCAAGGAAAATTCGTCCCGAGGGAATATTCGTCCCCAGAAAATTCGTCTCCGGAAAATTCGTCCCCAGGGAAAATTCATCCCCAGGGAAAATTCGTCCCCAAGGAATATTCGTCCCCAGAAAATTCGCCCCTGGAAAATTTGTCCCCAAGAAAAATTCGTACCCAGAAAACTAGTCTCCGGAAAATTCATCCCCAAGGAAGTCCTGTCATGGGATTTCTCTCAATCTGAACATTTTAAGACACACAAAGCTCAAATACTATGGGTTACTGTAATTGGGGGAGGGGCAATGTTTTGTGATTTTGATACGGCTTAATAATCCTTGTATGACTGGCCTTGTGGAACTGAATTTCTTGAAGTAAAGTCTCAGAAAGCTCAAATGATGTACGGGGGGACCAGGGCTAAGTTTGGTGGTTGTTGAAAACTTGTCAGAGGCTATCTTGAAATGGCATACAGCATGAAATGGCTACAGCATGAAAATTTCATATAACACAACCCTGATCAGATTTGGTCACTTTGTTCACAAGTTATCATGGTATCGTTTCGTGCGAGGGATTTGGCAGTAACAAGGTATCGTGGTATCATATCGTGCGAGGGTCGTGGGTTCGAGTCCGGTAGGAAGCAATGTCTTTCACCTTTGAAACCCGAATTTCTATTTCATATTCATTATTTTTAAAAAGAGGTGTCGATAAATTAATGCCAAGGGGTGTACACGAATTGATAGAAAACTTTCCTCGAGCTATTTGAGATGAATTTTTGTCGGGGACAAATTTTCCTTGGGGACGAATTTTCCTTGGGGACTAATTTTCCGGGGACGAATTATCCTTAAGGACGAATTTTCCAGGGACTAATTTTCCGGGGACGAATTTTCCTCAGGGCGAATTTTCCTCGGGGACGAATTTTCCTCGGGGATGAATTCTCCGGGGACGAATTTTCTGGGGACATATTTTCTGGAGACGAATTTTCCGGGGACGAATTTTCCTAGACTAGCTGCTGACTTGTTGAGATACATGAGTGGCCATCTCTCTGCTTGGTGTGGAATTTAGAATTTGCCAGTCTTTGTACATTTACCTTCCACCTGCAGGATTGATTGTTATCTTCCCACCAAACTTAGAATGAGCTGGAATTTTCCAGGCAATGGGTCTTAAGGTAATCCATCTTGCTAAGAATTTTTGAACGACTTTCCATCTGGCTAAGATTTTTTAACAACTTTCAGGGTCAGCCACTGAAGTGAGAATGGTCAGCAAACCACGCCAGGCCATCAGGGCAGGTTCCTGGGTGACCATCAAGTGTGAGACAGACAGCAGTAACTCTGGATCTCCTGAGGTGATAACGTGGTACAAGGAGGGGAAGAAGATTAACTTGGGTATTAGAAATGATGAACGTGCTTCCGACAACAGAGGGATCATCTACACAAGTCGGCTCCAGTTTAAAGCAAAAAAAGAAAATAACCAGGCCAAGTTTGAGTGTCGATTAAACGACCGGGCAGACGTGAAGATAGATGTTACCATTACCGTCCTCTGTAAGTCATCACTATGGTTGGTTCTCTTGATTGTAAACAGTCTTCGACAGGGTATCAGTTTTTTCCTGGGAGTTTGGTTTCTTCCCGTAACTTATCACCAATACTGGATAAAGAACTGGCAGTGCTTGCTTCTTGCTCTACTCAATACATATTTGTTGAATTGTTGGAGTCGCGGTGGTGTAGTGGTCCAAGTCGCGACTACCGTAGCAGTCAGAGGGCCCTTGGTCCATATCCCACTGTAGCGCGAGACTGAGGGCAAGTCTCTTTGCCTTACTCAACTGGCCTCTCTCCACCCAGGTGTATAAATGGGTACCACCAGGTGGAAATGCTCGGATTGTAGCGCTGAATGAGCTCATCAGTGTTTCAGGATAGACTGGAAACTGAGTGTAAAGTCGGATGACGCCTCTACCGTTGTTGATATTAAACTAGAGACCAAAACAAATTTTGAATTGTAATTTTTGTCAAAAGATTATGGTTACAGGTTTTTCATTGACTTTGTCGCTTTCAGTTGATCCTTCAGCGATAAAGATGATTAAGAGGCCAATGAAGCCAGTCCACCAAGGTGACCTGATTGTGATTGTTTGTGAAACAGACAGCGCCAACCCAGTGGCAAATATACAGTTCGTTAGGAGACGATGGTCTCATTGGAACTATTTAACTGGTGATGAACAAATGGTTAGTCATGAAGATGAAGATGCAAAGTACGGTGGGAAAAAACAGAGAAGTTCCTTGAAAGTAAGAGCCGACTCTGATGATAATGGTGCTTTATTTCGGTGTCAAGTGACGAACCAAGCAAATCTGCACGCTGACACTGGAGTAACAGTTTACTGTAAGTTGATTTTCTTGCTGAAGAATTCTGTTCAGATGTGCTGGTGTGTGATGCTCATTTGAGAATCCTTATTCCCTCATTGAATAACATACACAATGACAGTGTTCACAGCCAAATCCATGGGAGAACTTTCGTTGCGTTGTAATGAAAATGACATTGTAGTTCAGATTTTTGCCCGCTATAGACGAGTTTTGCCAGCAGCCATATTGTCAAAATCAGGTCATCACCATGGGAATTTCCTTTCAGAGTGAGAGATGATTGGTTCTCCCATCCCCATGGGGAAATCACCATGGCGATGACCTAATTTTGGCAAGGTGGCTGATAGTAAAACTTGTCCATAGAAAACTTGACTTTTATCTTGTAGAATTTGTAAATGACATCATAATTTTGACCCTCCACCACAAAACCAGTCGGAAGTCGCTCTGACGTTGGCAGCTTGGGACTGAATTTTCTGTCAATTTCAGTATTGTCTGTCTGTTGTGAAGTCTGAGTGATTCTATTTCTTTCTTTATCTCCTGGTGTCATCTCAGTACGTTCAGGCTCATTTTCCGTGCGGCTTTTGGCTGGTTTTGTGGTGGAGGGTCACAATTGGCCTTCGGCAGCATGTACGCATTCTTGAGTAGATTCAAAATTACGGAAAACCAATGAATAGAGTTTTGGTAGCGAGGTACATTTATAAAACCAAAGAAACGAGCAAATCCAGAATGTAATATTCATATCTATATATTACACTATATACACGGTACAAACGTTTTCGGCAGCATCCTGCTAGCCCTCATAAGGTAAAATGAGAAATATTACAAATTAAAGAAAACTGGAGCATTTACATAACTGCAGTAATACAATTAGTAACTGCAAAACAGTAAACAGTTACTAGTTGTATTATTGCACACAGTTACTAATTGTATTATTGCAGTTATGTAAATGCTCCAGTTTTCTTCAATTTGTAATATTTCTCATTTTACCTGATGAGGGCTAGCAGGATGCTGCCGAAAACGTTTGTACCGTGTATATAGTGTAATATATAGATATGAATATTACATTCTGGATTTGCTCCTTTCTTTGGTTTTATAAACGAATGAATATCTTTCAATGGAATACTCCAACTGGCCGTACAGTTTTACCGTAATCATGTTGTTATTTTGTCCACAGATCCTCCTCACGTTGAGTTGTATTCACGCCCAGAACCAGTGAAGGAAGGTGATAATCTCACGCTGATCTGTGTGGCCTATAATGGGAACCCTCCCACATATAACTATTCCTTGTACTATAACAATCTGAAAGTCCCTCATGAGGGAAGAAGGGACTATACAATACAAGGGATAAAGTACACCCAGATTGGAACATATACTTGCCGAGCTGTTAATTATTTGCCTCATGGTTACAAGAATGCTAGCAAGTTCATTGACATTATTTGTAAGTATCAGAATGCTCATTTTTCTCATGCAAATCGTCCAATTGAATGACATGAGTTTTTGTCATTTTAATGTTTTGAATTTAGAAATGTTCAAATCCCACTTGATAAAATACGTGTAAAGTCATCTCCCAGTTTTGCAAATTTTCGACCCCAAGGCCACGGTTAGTATATCCTTTGGTTTACGGGCATAAATATTTTGAGCCCAGGTACGGAGGACGGAATAAAAATTTTAAAAAACTTCAGTTCAGTTCATTATTTTCATTTTCAGCTTCAGAATGACAAGTTAGACAAATCGGAGGGAATAAAAAAACAAATAAATTCTTGATAAATGCCTCTTTTCTGCTTCTTTCCGTCCTCGCTGCCGGGAAATAGACATACGCCAGTTGGTTTTGTTTATTTTTAGCTGTCGTGACTGCTGAAATCAAGGTCGGCGGGAATAAAAACAACTCCATTTATTTGTTTTTTTCTCAGAAGACCTCATTTGAACTTCGGCGGAAATAAAACAAACTGAGTTTCCCAATTTTATTTTTTTTTCGGAATGGCATTTTGCCACGTCGGCGGGCCCGTAAACCAAAGAATAAAAAAAGTGTGGCCCAACCGTGGTCTTTCTCTACTAGAAAGTGCCTAANACACTCTTAGCCGAAAAGGTTCTTTGCTGCCACACCAGGAGAACCCTATGATTTAAGAACCCTCGGGTTGTTTAAGAACCCCTAGAGGTTCCAGATAGAACCTTTTCCTCAGAAAAGGGTTCTAACTGGAACCTTTATGGGTTTTTTAGCGACCGAAAGGTTCTATATGGAACCCTTTCGGGTTCTTTACAGAAGGTTCTATATAGAACCTTGGGGTTCCCCTGGTGGGGCACAAAGAACCGTTTTGGCTAAGAGTGTAATTCATACTTCGACGCACGATATTCGCCGGCGACCGATGCGCGATCTTGCGTTCGACGCCGACCTCGTCGTGGAATTTGGTCGGCGTCCGATCGCGAGGTAATGTAATTACATGTTCTTGAGTCATTTCAAAAGGGGTCGCCGTCGCTAAAGTACGCTGGACTATAAATCAATTCCGCGAAGTCGGCGTCCAGATTTGATCGGGGCGTCGGACGCCCATATGATTTTGCGTCGAAGTATGAACTGGGCTTAATTCAGAACTTGTACGCTGATTAGCCTAAACTTGTACGCTGACTAGCCTGGTTGATGAATTCATTGGCATGATTCGCGATCTAAATTTGTCAGTTTCCTCATATCAGCTGAGCGCTGGGCCCACTACTGGCCTCTTGTTAAAGATAAATCTCATTTTTTCCATTTGTTGCATTGTTATATTTTTAAGACACAGCCATTTGGAACCCTGCAATCGAAAAGGACGCACGTAAGCGTGTTCATACCGGTCGAAATACCATCCTCGGTCTAGACATTTTAGTCAACCCTCTTCCCACGTCAATCCACTGGTTCTTCGATGGGAACCTGACCTCGCCAATGAACGTTTCAACCAAACAAAAAACTAACACATCATGGATTTTGACAATCAGGTCTGTGACGTTGGATGATTATGGAAACTACACAGCTAAAGTTACAAATGCCGCCGGAAGCAGCTTTTTCCATTTCGAGATCACTAGGCTACGTAAGTAATAATTCATACATGAAGTACCTTATTCGATGTTACTCTTGCTGAATGGGTCAATGTCGTCCTGGGTATACTTTATGTTTTCCCAGGTCCATCCTGGGTAATCCTTTTCTTTACCCAGGTCGATGCTGGGTAAACATAAGGAACCTTAACTTTACCCAGGTTGGAGTTCCTGCCGAATCGCGCTGATCGTACACCTGCGTCCGAGGATTGGTACTGCACATGTGTAGCACCCACGAATTAGGCCTAAATGTGTTGTACAACATTTTATGACATTGGTCGTTATGGAGCCTATAGCTGAACACCAGGCATGGTTTTTGAAAAACGTTCCTCCGACACCCGCTCCGACAGCACAGTGCAGCAGCAGCAGTCTGTCCACGTTCATCATCCGCAGCGTCTTCATTGGGAGAAGCATACTCGGTCATTATAGATTGATTTTTGAATGCATAAAAACTTGAATTTCGATCATTTCGGCCATTTCATTTCAGCCGTTTCGATCATTTCGGCCACTTCATTTCGGCCGTTTCGATCATTTCGGACATTTCATTTCGGCCGTTTCGATCATTTCGGACATTTGATTTCGGCCGTTTCGATCATTTCGGCCACTTCATTTCGGCCGTTTCGATCATTTCGGCCAGTTCATTCCGGGTTTTATGAGTAACCATTCTCAAACCAAGGATGCAAAATCAACAAAATTAATTCACACGTGTTAATTTATACGCACAGTGCATTTCGCAATTGCATCGTGACATGCGTACCAAATTCCATCCTCGGGCGCAGTTGAACGATCAGAGCGATTCGGCGGGAACTCCAAGCTGGATAAAGTTAAGGATCCTCATGTTTACCCAGGATGATCCTGGGTAAAGAAAAGGATTACCCAGGATGATCCTGGGTAAACATAAGGTATACCCAGGACGACATTGACTCATTCAGCCGTAGTACGGCGGTGTAGGCCCAATAATTATCACATCTTGGCCTACGGGGCGCACGTTTTGCCTTGACATTCCTGTTTAGGCCTTCGCCTTGCCCTAAAACTGCATGCCACTTGCTTTTGCATTTAAATTCGAAAATCGCGGGCAATTTACTTTCGGCCGCCATTTTGGCATACTCTAGCGAGTTCACGCGGAAATCCTACTCGACATGCGCAATGGAGATATGAGGTCACGTGCTTTTCAGCTCTACCCTACCCTAGAGTCACGCCCAAACTCGGTCATAGAGGCTCATTGTTCGAGAGATACGGTTCACGGCCAATCACACCTTGAATCGTCATGAATAATAGGTGGCATCTGCGTACTAATACGGAGTTTTCGCAAAGCCCCCGAAACGCCAACGCGAACGTTTATCCTTTTGTTCGGTGCTCTCTTCGTGGCAGCGAACAATGGGTTTGGCGTTCGCGTTGGCGTTTCGGGGGCTTTGCGAAAACTCCCTATTAGTTCAAACCCACGCGTATATTCCTGCGGTCAGCGTGATCGGCGGTGTTCTCTATTCTGAGGGAAATGAAGGTATTCAAGTAGTTAGTTGTTCATACCCTTGACTTTTCCAGTTGTTCCAGTTCCCCCTGACACACCGTCGAATGTAAAAGCCTCGATCATAAATAAAGTTGGCCTTGAAGTTTCCTTCACCGCGGGTTTTGACGGAGGTGCACCGCAGACTTTCACCGTAGAATACAATGCAGAGTGTGGCGAATCCAAAATTCTCTCTGGACTCAAAGAACAGGGAAATACGAAGACAGTATCCGTTGTCATCGCTAATTTGCTTGAGGATACTCCTTACTATATCAAGGTCAAGGCCGTAAATGATATTGGTTCAAGTAATTACACTGAAACTCTCCAACAACAGATAGGTGGGATCCCTCGGACAAATTGGAAAAGTTAGTACACTGTTGCACATAAAGTAGGAATATTCTGATAATTTCCATTCATTTGCAATAACCGTTTTTCTGTATTATTTCTGTGTGTGTCGGTCGATTTCAATGAAACTTCATCAGCTGATGGGGATATAATGGGGGCATTAGTTGTTGTGGCTGATGTTTAGAAACCAGTGTGTTGTGGATGTAGGGAGCTGCCCGAATTTCGCTGAAAAATACCACTTTTGAAAATCAGCTTGGAAAGCTTCTATCAAGTGGTTATAAATCAGTTTTGTCAGCGGTTTTGTTTGAAGGTAAGAACTAAACTTTCCAAACAAACTCAGGAACTCAACTGCTATGCACATAATGGCGCCGAGGGAGGGTGACTTCTCTAAAACCGCGTTTTTTACAAAAAAAATCGGGCAGCTCCCTACATCCCCAATGCACTGGTTTCAGAACACCAGCCACAGCAACCATTGTCCCCGTAATGTTCCCATCGTCTGATGAAGTTTTATTGAAATCGACTCACACGCACAGAAATAATTCAGAAAAACGTTTATTGGAAATGAATGGAAATTCTCAGAATATTCCAACTTTATGAGCAACAGTGTACATGTAATGGACATAGGTGTATAATTTTGGCAATGGCTGCTGTCGAGAGCCTCTCTCCTTGAATTTGTTATGTACACAGCCGTGTGATTAGCCTATATTGGACATGAGAACATGCTTTTCAGTCCAGTTCACGAGCGCTTCTGTAGCCGTCGATTCTTCTCTTTCTTCAAACACGAGCTGAGAAAGTTTGTTAGCAACAGTCAGACAATGCAAAAAGTGCAGTCGATCATTTCATATGGAGGCATGCCACATTCACGTGACTTTCTTAACCCGGGTTCGAAAAAAATCACGAATCGACGACCAGGGTAACTTTCCTGAACGTATGACTTTCTTTTAAAATATTATCTCAGGGGTGCAAGCGCCCACTTATAAACTTTAAACCATTGTTTGATGAGTAGCTGCCTTTAAGGCATTATGTACATGTAGGAGGAAACCGGAGCCCCCGGAGGAAACCTACGATGTCGAGGAGAGATCGGACTCTCTACCGGGGATCGAACCTGCGACCTCAGTGGTGGCAGGCGCCGATGTTTCCACTGCACCACCCCGACACCCCGCAAATGATGTCAGAAATACTACATGACACCATCGGCTTTCGGATGTATGTGGTGAATTCATTTCAGATCTCACCGTAGATTGCAGCCAGTCGCCGACGCCTAAATCTGGGATGCCGACTAAATCTGGGATGCCGACTAAATCTGGGATGCCGGTTTGGCAGATAGCGGTCATCGCCGCCGGCGGGATTGGCGCCATCGCCATTTTAATAATTCTCACCAGGAAGTGCAAAAAAAGGAACACCCGTGGGGGAGCTGTTTGGGAGGTGAGCTACAGGTTTTTGAACGTCGAGGCCTTCAATGTTTACATATGCATATCGAACGCAGTTGTAGGATGCTCCGACCTCGCCCCTTCAAAGTGTTGCCGAGAAGCAGATTTGCCACTATCAGTAAAGTAACATGAACGAATATAGGCCTACACTGTGATTTGTCAATCTCGTAGACCGGTACCCAGATCTACCTCATCCGAGGATATCTCTGGCAAGGGCTACGACTTGACCAGAATTTCTGGACAACCGCTGGCAGCGTGCCAAAATGTTTGTTTCACACAATATTTCGTTCTTTGATGCCCCCCCCCCCCCAAAGAAGTTGTGTGAGTATTAGAGCAATTTCAAACGAATAGTTTAGTTGGGAACATCATGCCGTGGGTGCCAGCATCGGTGTGATTCGCCTCAAAATTAGTATATCGCGCATGCGCAGTACATTCCTGAAGTCGTCAGCCCTTCTTTCCAGTGGTGTTGTAGGAACGTAAACCCACTGGGGACGACTTTGTGTGATTTGTGCCTGATTCTGAACTTTCATGTCCAAGTCGATCTCTTTTTTCACTTCGTTCCAGAGCGAATACGCAAAGCCAAGGAGTAGCTCTGTTCCTACATGTCCAAATGAAACAGTCTATGACGAATTAGAGTTGGAGAGCCGAGTTAATGCCGAGGATGTCGACCACTATGAGAATATTGAACAGTCGAATTCTCATACTAGATCTAGGACTTTCAATAGCACCTACGAAAACCCACTTGTCGCTGCCGATAGTGGAAGTAACGATGATGCCGTGTACGAGAGTGTGCTATAGGCCTACCCAAGACGAGCAACCGACCATAAGTTCGACAGACAGCCTGTTTAAAGATAAACGTGGGCCTAGTCCCAAAGTACCTTGTACCTTTTCATTATTAGAAGTGTGGCAAATCTATTTCATACGGCAAATTATGGGGATGGACGTCTGATGACTTTTCCAAATTCGTCTTCGATGGTCTTCTTATCTGTTTTTTTGCTTACCTTCTTTTTTCTTCTTCATTTTCTACTTTCTCTTTTTCGTGTTGATTCGATGTCTACTCTCCATTCCACTTTCGAGTGGCGCGAGGTTTATCAACGATAGCTCCGCAACGGCTGGGTCAAATGTTACATATCATACATCAATTGACTTGTCTTTCTTATCAGTATCTTTACTCCTATCTTCATTTTTCGCGTAAGGTCGACATAACGGATCCCTTTCTCAAAACCCATTCATTTCGCCATGGTGTTCAGTGCAGTTTACACGTGCGCGATGCATTGCGTCGTTTCATTGAATAAGCACTGTGGGAACCGGGGGAGATGCCAACCTGTACCAGTAAAACAACGACGCGTACCGGTAGTTATACAGGAATGGGGAGCGCCAATTGGTCACGTGAGACTGATAGAGCAGACGTGACACCTATACAGGGTGTCCCAGAAAAAACCTAATCCTGTGAAAAGTGGTTAATATGACCACCCCAAGATGTGTATCACTAGCCGTGGTTACACCTATCCAAAATCTCCGGGGTTTTTGAGACACGGGGTTTTTCCGAACCAGAAAAAACACGGCGTTGACACGGGGAGCGGTTACACTACTTAAAATGCGATTTTTGGTAATAAGTTCCGTATCCCGGCGATAGGGGCACTGCATGTAGGCAACTCTGCATAATTAAGTGGCTGCTGGAGGCGTGAAATAGCCTATACGCATGCGCTTCACTCATCAATTTGCATCGCCGTCTGTCGGGGTGCGTTGTACTACAAATAGACACGGGGATTTTGCGGTTACACTACATAGAATCTCCGTGCTTAAAATAGCCCTGGCGTTGCCCCTTCGAGATCGCTGGGGCTAATAAGCACGGGGATTTCAGACACGGGTCTATTTAGACCCGGCGATTTACAGGTGTAACCGCAAAATCCCCGGGGAAAGCACGGAGATTTATGTAGTGTAACCACAGCTAATATAATAATGGGTTTCCCATAAAGCAGGGTCAATATGCTTCCAATACCAAGATGACATACCTTCAGTCATGCATCACGGAGCGTCATTGTTTTGAAAATGGCATCTCAAAATCCATTTGTTACAGTTGGAATAAACCAGTGAAATGAATGTTCACTTGAAATGCTTGACCAGGAAAACAAGTAGGCATCCAACCGTATGTCATTAACCTTATGCAATAACATGGTGAGTGATTTCAGAACATAGGCCAATGTGTGAAAGGTATTCAGACCAGCAAATTGAATAAGCACTGTGGGAACCGGGGGAGATGCCAACCTGTACCAGTAAAACAACGACGCGTACCGGTAGTTATACAGGAATGGGGAGCGCCAGTTGGTCACGTGAGACTGATAGAGCAGACGTGACACCTGTACAGGGTGTCCCAGAAAAAACCTAATCCTGTGAAAAGTGGTTAATATGACCACCCCAAGATGACATACCTTCAGTCATGCATCACGGAGCGTCATTGTTTTGAAAATGGCATCTCAAAATCCATTTGTTACAGTTGGAATAAACCAGTGAAATGAATGTTCACTTGAAATGCTTGAACAGGAAAATAAGTAAGCATCCAACCTTATGTCATTAAACTTATGCAATAACATGGTGAGTGATTTCAGAACATAGGCCAATGTGTGAAAGGTATTCAGACCAGCAAACATTCAAGCCAGCAACATGGTGAAACTTACCACTGAGCAAAGAGTGTTTGTGGTAACAAAATTCCTTGAAAACAAGAGCTCACATGCCACTCAAGATGCATTTAGGGACGCCTTCCCAGAGAGATATCCATGTTTAGGTGTGATCCTGATAACTTTGACTCCAAATTTGGCTCCAAGATTATGAACTGTAACAAATGGATTTGGACATGCCATTTTCAAAACAATAACACTCTATCATGCATGACTGAGGGAATGTCATCGTGATATCATTGGAAAGCATATTGGGCCGAATTCATAAAAACTAGCATTTGCTTTTTCTGGGTTTTTCTTGAAGAAGTATTGATAAAGTTTCACTTTTTCTTCATAGAACAAGCAACTCCCTATAAGAATTAGCAGAAGCTTTATCTTGCGAGCATTAGCTTCATCAGATAGAAAATCTTGCTTGGCTTTATAAGAAAAGGTCATTAGGTTAAGCAATTGATTATGAATATGTTTGTGAGCAAATTCTTTGGCTTGTGCGTCTCCTTGACAAGAAGTTTGGCCTTGGGGTTTTGGCTTGTAAGCTATTGCTATGTTTTATAAATTCGGCCCATTGACATTGCTTTATGGGGAACCCAGTGTTACAGTGGTACACCTCTTGGGTTGGTCGTACTGACCCCTTTTCACAGGATTAGGTTTTTTCTGGGACACCCTGTAGAGGCTCATTGTTCGAGAGATGCGGTTCACCAAGCACGGCCAATCACACCTTGAATCGTCATGAATAATACGAGGTAGAAGAGGGTAAAGGCTCCCGTTTACACATGCAACTTTTCATATGCAACTTCATGCAACTTGTTGCATAAACCTGATGAGACCAAAAGGTTTCATAAAAGTTGCATGTGTAAACGGGCATGCAACTTGTTGCAACTCGATCACGCTGGATGTTGCATCGATTTTTCTAGGTGTAAACCGTCCCAGGTAGTTTGCAACAAGTTGCAAGTTGCTGCAACTTGCAACTTGGTGCAACCTAGTGTAAACCGCCCTTAAGATCAGCCTCAAAATTCACACAGTCAACTTCAGAAACATCGCAACAGGTGTTTTTGGCGGCCGGGGGTCGCCATCTTGTATCCCCCGTGTTTGTATCCAAATCCAATAGGCCTATGGCGGCGGTCAATCGCCGAAAACACCAGCCGGGCGATGTTTCTGTTCAAATCGGTCGAATCCTGAGACTGATAAATGAATTTTTGATTAGATACGATACATTGCCTCACTACTATCATGACTGTATAACATTGAAAAGAAGCCTTTTAACCCTGTTTTTAGTGGTATTTTGGTGTATTCCGGTCTTCTTACGTAACCACAGACTTTTATTGTTGACTCAACCTTGAGTCCAGGTAGCCTACCTTGTTCAAAAAGCTCGCGTACTTTAAGGGCACGCAAATCCTTGTCAGGCTGATAATGAACAATACGTTATCCGCAAATGGATTTACGAGAGCTTCGTGAATAAGGTCCCAGGTACATGTATATTAGGCATCATTTTTCACACTGTTGCATTACAAAACATGAGGTGCTATTCTGATTACTGTCGACACATTGAAGAATCTTCTGAAATAAGAATATACATTTGGTAGCGAACTAGGCCTATGTTCTTGCAGTGGTATCTGATGAACAATATGTTCTTTTTGCTTAGAATTGTTTATCCGCACGGTTTTGTACTGTTCTTTACTGAAAAATAGGTTGGTACAATGGAATCTGATGGTTAAAGATAATA
>NMRB01001780.1:10008-22876 GCA_002633025.1 Notospermus geniculatus | reverse complement strand
GGGGGGTAATCACCAGCAACAGCGATTCATACCTTCCTCTGAAGAACAACTAAAACCCATAATATTCAGGGCTTTCTACATGACTTCGGCATGATTTTTTCGCCACCCTTACTGCCTGTGGTGCCATTTATTTTTTCACACCTGATGCCATCCTCTGACCTGAAAACATGCATCCTGTGCGTATGTGCTCGCCACGGGTATCATGCTAGTAATTGATAATTTCCATTCGATTCATGCCAAATGAAACATCTCAGACAACAAAGATACCGGTATTTCAGCAGGTTCCTACTTTATCCAGAAGGTTGTATGGATAATAGCCCTGTTTACACTACATAAAAACCCGCGTCTCACCCGGGCTTTTTCTGTCTACACCTGTCAAAAGCGCGGGTCTAATAGACCCGCGGATGAAAAGTCCGGGCTTTTTGATGTCGCGGATGACATCACTGATCGACCTCAAAGGTAATTATCGCATGCGACGTAGTAGTCGCATCGGTAGTCGCCCCCGTTTTAGTCGCTCGTGTGCGCCATGCTTAAAAGCCCGCGTCACACCCGGGCTTTTTCTGTCTACACCTGTAAAAGCGCGGGTCTAATAGACCCGGTGATGAAAAGCCCGGGCTTATTAAGCCCTCCGAGTTCGAAGGGTTTTTGGAGGGCTTAAAGCTGACCAATCCGCACAAAAAGCGACAAGCAAGAGAATTACAAACGCCCTGCAAACACCTCAAACGAAGGCTCAGAACATGATATACCCCGCAATGCCAGGAGGGTGCCACCTTATTTGTCTTCAGGCAACAGAGCTGTCAACATCTCCGCATACCTCTCACACTACTCAAAGAAAAAACATTGTACTTACTTATAGACGGGATTCGATACGTCGATCTTCTTATTTGTAATCCACCACTCTATCCACTCGGCCAACGAGCCAGCTGACAGAAACATGATTTGTGTAATTGACATAGACCTTCGACTTACGCAATAATACTACGAATAAGAGAAAACAAGAGAAGCCTTCCAACAAGTTGGGTGGCCGAACGGGTAAGACGGTGGAGCAAAGAAAACAGGGCACGGGTTCGACTCCCAGCTGGGTCAAACTTTTTTTCTTTCAGAAAATTGTTCAGCAGGAGCTCACCAGAGGATGTTGACACCTCTAAAGCTCGAAGCCAAATAAGGTGGCGCCCTCCTGGCGTCGTGGGGTATATCATGTTCTGAGCCATCGTTTGAGGTGTCTGCAGGGCGTTTGCAATTTTCTTGCTCGTCGCATGGGGGGTTTTTGTGCGGATAGGTCAGCTTTAATTTAGACCCGCGTCTCATGCGGGATTTTAAGTAGTTTAGACGCAATATAGACCCGGGCTTTATCTAGTTCTTGACACGGCGACAGGCGGCGTGTCTTGTGCGCATGTGCGGTAAAACCGAAAAGTACGCTCCAGCAGCGACCCTATCGGCGGGCGTAACAATTAAGTTCAGCTAGATTTATAGAAGTGTAGACGCGCGCCGAGTCTCAGGCGGTTTTTTTCAGGCCCGGGCTTGACACTGGTCAAAAGCCTGCGGATTTCTTTGTAGTGTAAACAGGGCTCATAACAAAATTGTTGAAATTTATTTTTATGGTTCCCGATCAATCAGATCGGGAACCATATTGTTTTTGGTCATGGTGTCTGTGTGTNTGTTGAAATTCTCAGCCTCAAGTGTCCGGGTGTTCGAAATATCATGAGATTTTGATATATCAAACTTGATAATTTGAAATATCTCTGCCTGTGGTAAAGGTAGAGGCATGATATCACCCATACTTAGGTTATTGAGGATGCCCATTTCGATTATGCAATGACCTTGATGATCAGAGGTCAAGGTCAACGTCAGAGGTCAAGGTCGAACTTGAAAATGTGAAATATCTCTGCCTGTGGTAGTGATAGAGACATGATATCACGCACACTTTAGGTTATTGAGGATGCACATTTCGATTATGCAATGACCTTGATTTTCAGAGGTCAAGGTCAAGGTCAAACGTGAAAAATCGTAATTTCTCTGCCTGTGGTCGAGATAGAGACATGATATCCAATCCCCCATACTTAGGTTATTGAGGATGTCCATTTCGATTATGTAATGACAATGATGATAAGAGGTCAAGGTCAAGGTCATACTTTGATAATTTGATATATCTCTGCCTATGGCAGAGGTGGAAGCATGATATCACCCACTATTAGGTTACTGAGGATGCCCATTTTGATTATGCAATGGCCTTGATGATCAGAGGTCAAGGTCAAGGTCAAACCTGATGATTTGATTTGATTTGCCTTGCATTTCTGAGGTTAACGGAGCTCTTTTTAGCACAATTAGTGTTCCACGTGCAAATGTACGTTAGCCTATTCAAATGTACACGGATGACCCTGCGCTCTCATCGTTCGTGGGGTTCTCATTAATTCAGTGTCCTTTTGTATCATAAGATCAAATAGTCGGTCTGAATTCAACACAATTTGCACTAAACACGCAGAAGGGTCTTGTGTATCATATGGAAGAGTCAGAATGCAAATCTGTTGAGGTTGAAAGGGATACTGTCACATTTATAAAATGCTAAATGAGTAAGTTGAACCTTTATGTTTGATTCCTTTATGCCTATAGTTATTCATTATCAATTAGTGACCAAAACTGTCGATTGTATAATTAATGATGCATGTAATTAAAATGAGGTCACTCCACAACGTTACGGAGTGAGATCATCCAATCTAAACTTTGCAAAAACCACTACATCAATTATGCAAGACCATTATTACGCTACATCAATTATGCAAGACCGTTATTACGCTACATCAATTATGCAAGACCATACGCTACATCAATTATGCAAGACCATTATTACGCTACATCAATTATGCAAGACCATTATTACGCTACATCAATTATGAAAGACCATTATTACGCTACATCAATTATGAAAGACCAATTATTACGCAAGACCAGTTCACATCACACTCGTCTTCCTCAATCTCCAACGCAGACGTCAGACGGTTACACCTTACTGACTCTGCCTTCAAACGTCAGTGCCCGGTACTTCTTTTCGCGTAGGAATGACGTCATTTAAGTTGGCTGCCTCCTTGTTGCACGTGGTTATGTTTACACTCACAAAATCATGTAATGAAATTCGATGAAGCTGATTGGTCCATCGATTTGGTTGTTTTTAAAATAGAAACTGTTTTTGCCGGAACGACCGGACCGAACCACAGCCATACGTGTAATCCGCCGCAAAAAAGTGCAATACAAAATAATGAACAAATGTTCAAAAATCATGGTGAGTTTGGTGTTTTGGTACATAGTTAGACAACATTGAAACATCGTAACATTTACTACCGGTGAGACACTGACATGGTAGTAAATGTTACGATGTTTCAATGTTCTTTAAATATCTATGCAAGTACATGTATCCTGTACATTCCTGTTAAAATTTCAGTCCCAACGAACGTCACGTGTGGCCACCAGGTGGCCATCTTGAAAAATAGAATTTTTGACATCTGTGACCTAGTCAGGAAAGTACTTCTTGGTGTGTTCAGCTTTATCTTATCTATCCTGATCCTTCAACATTCACCATGAGAGTCACAGTTTCACACTTAAGGTCTTGCGATACATATGCTTTCGCGCCCAAATGTCAGCGACTCGGCGACTTTGTGGTTAGTACGGTTCGATGAATATAACAACCCGCATGTCGTCAGGTCTGCGGTTTCCCGGATTATAGGTTGTTCCTGAATTTATTCAATGACATTTCTTACCTCACTGCATGCAGAAAACCTACATGGATTCAAAAACGTATTGAGCGAAGAGGTTCCCCGAGCTTCAATAAATTTTTCAATAGCTTATAATCAGAAGAGGTCAGGAGCTGCCCAACGTGGGTTATTTACATATGAATACTACTCATGTCATGTATTGTCAGAGGGTGTCTTCACTAAAACTGCTCTCATTTCTACACCTTGCGAGATATTTCGAAAATTCTTTTTGCATCGGATACCTTTCATCAGCACGGAGGGCTGTACAGAGGGATTTCTGAAATAAATAATTTTCCGCAAAGATATTGCAAAAAATCATTTTTGCACCATTTTGGGCGACTAATTAGCCAATTAAAGCTAACAGAGGATGAATTTTGAGAAATCCCTCTGTGCAGCTATCGGGGCAACTTTGATACACCATGTGTCCAAAAGTTGGCCTCTCAGTCCTAATATGATGCAAATGGCGTCAAATCTAGTGAAAAAATATAGGGTAGTAATTAACCTTCGTTAATTAGTGTACTGTACTTACTATCATGTTGCTTTTTACATAAATCGACAGATAAGGGATAGATTCATCATAGAAAGGCAAGATTAGTACGATATTTCCCGCCGCCGTCGACTTATGCAGCATTGATTTCCAGGATCCCAAAATTTTCGCATATGTATCGCAAGACCTTAACCACAGAGACTTATCACATAGGTGAGTACAAAGGCCCTGGCCATTTCATTTGATACACCCTGTACATTCAATCAGGGTTGTTGTTGACGTGAACATGGTCAGCACGTGTAGTGGCGTTTAGTATTAGAATGTTGTGGTTTGAAAAGTAGAGACCGGCATTCTACCACATGTTATCATAACGGAGAGTCCTGACTCTCTTATTATTTGGTTACTTTGTGGTTACTCTTTGGGGTTTTTTACCGTACATGAAATAAAATGCTTGATTAATAGAAATACATGACTCTATTTGATTATTGTCTTCTGAAATTTCTAAAGAGATCAATTTGAAAAGAGCGATGAAAGTAGGACCCCGAATCAGAGAGAAATGGGGAGCGCCACGTGGTCACGTGAGACTGATAGAGCAGACGTGACACCTATAGAGGCTCATTGTTCGAGAGATGTGGGTCACCAAGCACGGCCAATCACACCTTGAATCGTCATGAATAATAGGTGGCATCGGTGTACTATCAGTTCAAACCCACGCATATATTCTCGCGTGGTCTGCGTGATCGGGGTTCCCTATTATTTCGCTTCCTCATAATTTGGACTAGGCCTGCTTTTGAAGCGAGAGAGAGACTTGATTCATGATATATGACCCCCAGCAGATCAAAATGCACTGTTTTGATACATTAGATATTTTGACTAAAAAAGTACTATTTGGCGATACATGTACTTTAAGCCCCCCGTCTATTTTTGGGTGAAAATTTGGGCCAAAATCACTCAAATCGCCCAAAATGTCATCCCTATGCACTCTTAGCACAAAAGGTTCCAAGAGGATTCTTTGGCTGTCATAGAACCTTCTACTACTAAAAGAACCCCCGCCCTCCTCAGAAAATTGAGAGTCGAAGGATGTTAACCAACTATTTCATTTACATGGCCTTAAAACTCGGGAGCCAATCAGGACCATCGTTTCAAAGGTACCCAGAGTTCCGAGTTCGAATAAGTCCCGCGTATTTCGAAAAGTGTAGGCGTGTTTTGGCCAAAATATGAAAATTTTGGGAAGACTTTTCTCGTCCATCAGGATCGCACTTCAGTGGTTTCTTTGCATTCGGCAGCAGAATATATTTGTGCGCAGGGCGCGACGTTGAGATTTTTTTTTACTATTCAACAGGATTCGGGAGATATTCAGAAAGTTCATTTTTGACCAATCTTTGGCACAAATTACATAATTATCATTACTAAGAATTAGAATTTGCAAATTAACTCAACGTCGGCACCTGCACAAATGTATTCCCCAACATTTGGTGATAAAACGCCAGGTCCCAGTCGCATTGTTGCCGAGAAATCTATGACGAAAAGGTCAAATGGGGGGTCTCATTGTTTGCTTAATTAGCTGATTAATGAAAGATGAAAGCACATCGTTTTCAATTCAGATGTGTAGAACAAGAGTATCAATTTCATAGAAATACATGAAATCGATGCTACCTTTTTGCTTGAAGAAAATATGAATTGTTTTCAGTTGCCATTTGCAGTGCGGTTCCTTATGGCTACCGCCCCCTTAACGATTTTGGTCACTGCGTTCGCTTGGGCTTCTTGTGCCTGTGTGACAGTGGGTTAATTTAATACCTGTTTACTCTGCGAGATGGCAGCTCTGCCCAAACTCATTGAAACCCTTAATCCCTATTCTGCTTTTACCCTATTGTGACATGGTGTTTACTTGGCTTGGGTGGAACCTCCAAATGTGACCGGGGAGTTAGTGCTCATATATGTTGTAGCCGTTCACGTAACGTAGGAGGGATTCTAGCATACGTAGACCATATTTTATAAATACCACTTCAAGAAAAAGCCCAGAAAAAGCAAATGCCAGTTTTTATGAATTCGGCCCTTTGTTACAGTGGTACACCTCTTGGGTTGGTCGTACTGACCCCTTTTCACAGGATTAGTTTTTTTCTGGGACACCCTGTATAGAGGCTCATTGTTCGAGAGATGCGGTTCACCAAGCACGGCCAATCACACCTTGAATCGTCATGAATAATACGAGGCAGAAGAGGGCAAGATCAGCCTCAAAATTCACACAGTCAACTTCAGAAACATCGCAACAGGTGTTTTTGGCGGCCGGGGGTCGCCATCTTGCATCCCGCGTGTTTGTATCCAAATCCAATAGGCCTATGGCGGCGGTCAATCGCCGAAAACACCAGCCGGGCGATGTTTCTGTTCGAATCGGTCGAATCCTGAGACTGATAAATAAATTTTTGCATTAGATACGATACATTGCCTCACTACCGGTACTACATGTATCATGACTGTATAACATTGAAAAGAAGCCTTTTAACCCTGTTTTCAGTGGTATTTCGGCGTAGTTTGGTGTATTCCGGTCTTCTTACGTAACCACAGACTTTTATTGTTGACTCAACCTTGAGTCCAGGTAGCCTACCTTGTTCAAAAAGCTCCCTTACTTTAAGGGCACGCAAATCCTTGTCAGGCTGATAATGAACAATATGTTATCCGCAAATGGATTTACATGTACGAGAGCTTCGTGAATAAGGTCCCAGGTACATGTATATTAGGCATCATTTTTCACATTGTTGCATTACAAAACATGAGGTGCTATTCTGATTACTGTCGACACATTGAAGAATCTTCTGAAATGAGAATATACATTTGGTAGCGAACTAGGCCTATGTTCTTGCAGTGGTATCTGATGAACAATATGTTCTTTTTGCTTAGAATTGTTTATCCGCACGGTTTTGTACTGTTCTTTACTGAAAAATAGGTTGGTGCAATGGAATCTGATGGTGGTTAATTACAGTCGATACTTTTGCGACTTGACACCTGTTACCTCCTGATTCTGAAATATACCATCATTGCCACCAAATTTCTGACTGAACAAACTTTGGCTCGTCTGACTATAGGCCTCCTCTAAGAAAAAACCCGCCTGCAGCACACTACATGTATGTTTTGTAATGGGGTACGCGCTATCATATCTGCCGTGGCTGGAGCCGAGGTTTGGTCCAGAAAAGGCATAAAAGTCTTTTTTAAATTTTATTTTGTGTAAAATATCTGCAAAAATTTTACCATGGCTCACTGCAGCACATATGGGCAGTTCATATGTAAAGTCAAAGCTATGTTTTGGTATAACGGTCATTGTTTCAATTTTTCTGTATTTAAAGCCTCACTGTATTGAATTTTACGATATTTTCAAAGTGTTATGAGAATGCAGGTATATGTCTCATATGCCCGGTTGTTCAGCCAGTGTTGGGTCGATCCCGACATAAGCGTGGCTTAAGCCAGACTTATACTTCACAGTCTACACCTGTCAAAAGCGCGGGTCTAATAGACCCGGGGATGAAAAGTCCGGGCTTTTTGATGTCGCGGATGACATCACTGACCGACCTCAAAGGTAATTATCGCATGCGACGTAGTAGTCGCATCGGTAGTCGCCCCCGTTTTAGTCGCTCGTGTGCGCCATGGTTAAAAGCCCGCGTCACACCCGGGCTTTTTCTGTCTACACCTGTAAAAGCGCGGGTCTAATAGACCCGGGGATGAAAAGCCCGGGCTTATTAAGCCCTCCGAGTTCGAAGGGTTTTTGTAATTTAGACCCGCGTCTCATGCGGGATTTTAAGTAGTTTAGACGCAATAGACCCGGGCTTTATCTAGTTCTTGACACGGCGACAGGCGGCGTGTCTTGTGCGCATGCGCGGTAAAACCGAAGAGTACGCTCCAGCAGCGACCCTATCGGCGGGCGTAACAATTAAGTTCAGCTTGATTTATAGAAGTGTAGACGCGCGCCGAGTCTCAGGCGGTTTTTTTCAGGCCCGGGCTTGACACGGGTCTCAAAAGCGTGGAGATTTCTTTGTAGTGTAAACAGGTCTCATAACAAAATTATTCCAGTTTACTGTTAGATTGTTATGGAAATAAATTCGGTATCAGTTATCTATCCCTGGTTCCCTATAGCATAAAGGAATCAAACATAAAGGTTTAACTGTGAACGGTGAAGTAACTGAGGGATACACTTCATGTGTTGCAACCAGATGTCTCTCACTGCCTGAATTTTGGCTTTAAGTAATAGGCAGGAGCGTCAACTTTTTTATGGCAGTGGGGTACATGAATCTGTCAACTTGGTGCCTTGAATTCCATTTCTGAGGATAACGGAGCTATTTTTAGCACAATTAGTGTTCCACGTGCAAATGTACGTTAGCCTATTCAAATGTACACAGATGACCCTGCGCTCTCATCGTTCGTGGGGTTCTCATTAATTCAGTGTCCTTTTGTATCATAAGATCAACTAGTCGGTCTGAATTCAACACAATTTGCACTAAACGTGCAGAAGGGTCTTGTCTATCATATGGAAGAGTCAGAATGCAAATCTGTTGAGGTTGAAAGGGATACTGTCACATTTATAAAATGCTAAATGAGTAAGTTGAACCTTTATGTTTGATTCCTTTATGCCTATAGTTATTCATTATCAATTAGTGACCAAAACTGTCGATTGTATAATTAATGATGCATTAATTAAAATGAGGTCACTCCACAACGTTACGGAGTGAGATCATCCAATCTAAACTTTGCAAATATCACTACATCAATTATGCAAGACCATTATTACGCTACATCAATTATGCAAGACCATTATTACGCTACATCAATTATGCAAGACCATACGCTACATCAATTATGCAAGACCATTATTACGCTACATCAATTATGCAAGACCATTATTACGCTACATCAATTATGAAAGACCATTATTACGCAAGACCAGTTCACATCACGCTCGTCTTTTCCTCAATCTCCAACGCAGAGGTCAGACGGTTACACCTTACTGACTCTACCTTCAAACGTCAGTGCCCCGTACTTCTTTTCGCGTAGGAATGACGTCATTTAAGATGGATGCCTCCTTGTTGCACGTGGTTATGTTTACACTCACAAAATCATGTGATGAAATTCGACGAAGCTGATTGGTCCATCGATTTGGTTGCTTTTGAAATAGAAACTATTTTTGCCGGAACGACCGGACCGAACCACAGCCATACGTGTAATCCGCCGCAAAAAAGTGCAATACAAAATAATGAACAAATGTTCAGACAACATTGAAACATCGTAACATTTACTACCGGTGAGACATGGTAGTAAATGTTACGATGTTTCAATGTTGTCTAAATATCTATGCAAGTACATCCTGTACATTCCTGTTAAAATTTCAGTCCCAACGAACGTCACGTGTGGCCACCAGGTGGCCATTTTGAAAAATAGAATTTTTGACATCTGTGACCTAGACAGGAAAGTACTTCTTGGTGTGTTCAGCTTTATCTTATCTATCCTGATCCTTCAACATTCACCATGAGAGTCACAGTTTCACACTTAACAACAGAGACTTATCACATAGGTGAGTACAATGGCCCTGGCCATTTCATTTGATACACCCTGTACATCCAATCAGGGTTGTTGACGTAGACATGGTCAGCACGTGTAGTGGCGTTTAGTATTAGAATGTTGTGGTTTGAAAAGTAGAGACCGGCATTCTACCACATATTATCACAACGGAGAGTCCTGACTCTCGTATTATTTGGTTACTTTGTGGTTACTCTTTGGGGTTTTTTACCATACATGAAATAAAATATGCTTGATTAATAGAAATACATGACTCTATTTGATTATTGTCTTCTGAAATTTTCTAAAGAGATCAATCTGAAAAGAGCGATGAAAGTAGGGCCCCGAATCAGAGAGAAATTGGGTGATATTTATAAAAGCCTTCAAGTTTTGTAGTACATTCACATTGGACCTCGCTGTGCAAATCGTAAGGAAAAGCATTTGCTAACTTTTATAAATACCAGCCAACATTTCGCTTCCTCATAATTTGGACTAGGCCTGCTTTTGAAGCGAGAGAGAGACTTGATTCATGATATATGACCCCCAGCAGATCAAAATGCACTGTTTTGATACATTAGATATTTTGACTAAAAAAGTACTATTTGGCGATACATGTACTTTAAGCTCCCCATCTATTTTTGGGTGAAAATTTGGGCCAAAATCTCCCAAATCGCCCCAAATGTCATCCCTATGCACTCTTAGTACAAAAGGTTCCAGGTGTACGGTAAAAAAGGCACTGGTAAAAAAGGCACCGGTAAAAAAGGCACGGTAAAAAAGGCACTGGTAAAAAAGGCACCGGTAAAAAAGGCACCGGTAAAAAAGGCACTGGTAAAAAAGGCACCGGTAAAAAAGGCACATAAAAATCACCGGGTAGGTAAAAAAGGCACTACTGGCTTTTTGGACTCNTTTTACTTCGCGCTGATTTGTCAGTTACTGGCACGTGACCGCTCGCTCATTGTTTTGGATAATCGCACGACGTCGTAACTCAAGTCAGGTCGACTGCGACTGGATTACGCCCGTCGGGATCATGATTCGTCGTGGCGCAAAAGTTCAACATGTTGAACCTTTGCGATCTGTGATCTTTTTGGTCGGCGACTGATCCCGATCGTCGCAAGTGAGTCGCAACTGCAGTCATGTCGCACCATATCGGCGACTGATTTGTTCCACGCTGTCGTGCCTCAGACGCAGAGTGATCCAGAAAAGTCAGCCTGCGCCTGCATCCGCAAGTTGAACCTATTCAACTTCTGTGTCATCCCGACGGGCATAATCCATTCGCAGGTGACCTGAACACGGTTACGATTCCCTGCGCGAGTGATGCTGCTTGTTCCATGATGATCGTACACATTTTCGTTTTTGTGACCTGACCGTGCTTGCGACACTTGATGCCGACTGTTCCGTCGTAGCGCAGGCAATCGCAGTGTGACCTGACATCCGCATTAGTCTACTTTTCATTGCCCCCGGGCAATGAAAAACAGAAATTTGTGATTATGAATGCCCGGTCGGGCAATAAGAAGGGGAGGCATTCTGAGTCATTACACCGGAAGTCGCATCAAACACAAATTTTACCACATGGATGTGACATCGAACATGAATGTGAACTTTACCATACGCACATGTTGCGTTTTATCGAACATAAATCGTTTCAAAGATTACCGGTACCCACAATTCCGAGTTCGCACAAAAGCGGAAGTCGCATCGAACATAAATGTAATTTTAGCGCATGCGTGGATGTAACATCGAACATGAACATGAACTTTATCGCATGCACATATTAAAGTTTTATCTAACATAAATGTGTCTTTCCAATGCCAATATACACTTACAACATCAATATGTTTGGTATCGAATTTTGCAACGGATATCATGCCATAGCCAGGCAATGATGGCCTATGGTACCACACCCCTAGGAAGTTGCTTCCTCAGCTGTGCTGTAGCAGTAAACTAAGTGTAGGCTTCTTTGCCGAATAAAAATCTTCAGTATTTTCACGTTAATTTTTTAGTGCTGTCTAAAGTTAACTGCATAGCCCACAGTGGCTTGGGATTGAGGATGAGATAGGCCTAAGTCTTCTGATATTGGGCCCTGGCACACAGACGGCCGATTTTTTAAACGATAGTTAAGATAAACCTCGGTTTAACCATCGGCTTTTCTGACAATCCGTGAATTAACCAAAGTAAGCATTTTGACTTTTAGAATGTTTGGCTATCAATGATTCATGGCGTCTATAGCCCCTTTTCCACTTACGGCCTGCTTGGCCCGCTTAAAGCGTGCCGTGCTCGACCCGGACCTGGATCCGTGCCGAGCACGGTTTGGGTACCGTTTCCACTTGCACTTTTCGATTGGGGCCAGAGCACGGCGAGTCAACTCTCCTGTTTGTTGAAGATAGCAATTTTCAATATGGCGGCGCCCATGAAATTGTCGGATTTGATAAAACATGTCATTTATTTCCGAAAGATTAAACGTACCGGTAAACTGGGTCGGAGACGTCCCAGATGACGTGATTCGTAAATAACAAAAGAAACGCAGACAATTGGTCATGAATAAAGAATAGCAAATGTTTTTACTTGAATTCTGCAATATAAATGCATTAGGCAATGCTGAACAAATCTGAAGTAAAAGCATTTGCTAGTAATTGAATATGACACATTATCAACAGCATGTCGGTCGCGGCATTGATGAAATCAGTGTCAAAGTCAGTATTGGGCATGCGCATTTCGTCTCAAGTAAGCGCGTCGTGCCGGGCCGGGCCCGGTGACCGTTTCCACTACACGTTTTTCCAACCGTGCCGTGCTCGACCCGGGTCGAGCCCACCTCCTCTCAAGGGGCCTGGCCCGCTTGGATTTAGCACGGTGCCGAGCACGCTGGACCCATTTCCACTTACGACTTTTTTGTCGTGCCGTGCTCGACCCGGGTCGAGCACGGATAAAATGTGCTAGTGGAAAAGGGGCTTATTAGGCATGCAAACTACGGAAATGACGCAAACATAAACAAGAAAAGGACATCGGAGCGATGTCAATGGTTTCCGATGAGAAGTTTACTACTCTAGAGCTAGTTATCTGTGACCTTGACCTCTGACCTTGAGAAGTATTGCGTAAC
>NMRB01001779.1:123798-142781 GCA_002633025.1 Notospermus geniculatus | reverse complement strand
GTCAAATGCCCCCCCCCCCAAGACAGCTGTAGGGCCCTGCATTACCTCTTAATTCCCTGCCAAAAACACATTTTAACAGTTAAGTTCCTACTTGAAAATTTCTCGCTTAGGTTTTGCCAGTTAGGATGCACCTTTGGAATACATGTTAATGACTTCAGTAGTGGTTGGTAAAAAACTGTAACATTTTTATCCAGTGATACATACTGGCAAATGATGGTGTTTCTTTGCCAAAGAGATACACCCAGCGGGATAGTAACACCAGGTTGTCTTCGTGTACAACACAGCAAAATTTGTTCGAACATCAGTTTCCGAATTTCTTAACACGTGGTTGCAATCTCCAGTGGATATTTTGCGTCAAGTTCCAAGTTAAGTTTGCCACAGATCCTGTGTGTTGCCTTACATAAATGCTTGTATACAATCTACCAATTCGTGTTGAAGTGGTCCGGATATTCAGTACCGTGCTAAGATTACCTGCACAATGTGTACATTTTTTATGCCAAATGTATGCTAAGTTTCACTCAACCGAACTCAACGCCGCATAATCTTACTTGTAAGCTAGAAAGAATGAACCACGCTTTTGTAAAACTTGATTATGACTTGCGTTTTTGCACATTTTTACCTGCGAAACAGTGTATAAGATGCTCTTCACACCTGGTTGTCAGATTTTTAACTTTCGGTTGTAAAATACATGGCTGTTATCGCCAGTTTTAGCAATTTAACACGAGTTTTTTAACGAACCGCTGAGCTGCGATACACAAGCAAGTACACAAATGTGTTGCCGGAAGTTCAGCATGTTAGCCTCGGAACCCTGGGGATTACTTACAATCGCAGCTTGCAGCTTCCTTATCAGGTTCAACCACTTATTGCTCGCGAGAAGGTTCACGATTTTAGAAATTCCCTTTATAATCTGCTGTGAACGTACCATAGCCCAGTAGAGTGCAGCAATTTCAATAGCAAATGATCAGAACCTATGACTCAATCAAAATTCAAAACGCTCATCAAACTTCACGAAAAATCCATTTGAACGTCCCCTGATTCCGTAGATTTTAAAGCGTTAATCTGAGTCTACGATGATGTCATCACAAACCGACATTTCTTCCTGTATTTATCAGAAAAATCACATAATAAGAAATGTCTTCAGAAATCCATAATCCCTGTCATTTTATTTACCCCATCCAAAATAATCCACGCGAATATGCCAAATAATTTTCCTTTGTTCTTATTGACAAAGTCATCAAATACTTTATTGAATACGGTATTATTTTTATCCAATAAGCTACATCCCCAGGGTGTAAGGAATTAATCAATGGATGGCATTCGCCTCTGTTGCTTTGACTTTCAAAATGTTGTTATGATGAGTTTGATCAATATTTAGCTGGTGGGTGGTGTTAAAGGGACAATAAGCCCTGACTCACTCTTAAAGCCACACTGTATCCAATTCGGAAAGAGCTTGAATCTAGCCTCCAGGCAAAGCCGTGCCCCAGCCATATGCAACACCTGTGCAAATATGCGAATGTAAACACTGGGGACGAGGTTCCAGTAAAAATTTGTTAAAATGGGTTAATGACGTTTTCAAATTCAGTAGGTCAAGATGTACATTTTGTACTATTCCCATTGATTTTGAAGCGGCAGATTTTGCAGAATGCGCCTCCGAAGTTTGGCTGTCTAATGCATTTCCCATTAAACTAAAATCCTTCTTTTGCCTTTTTCTCAAAATGGTGCTTGATATCGATGACCAGCTGTCATGGCGCCACAACAAACCCCGCGAGCCATTCGCTTTAACACGTTGACTACCATTAAAAGGTGAAGTACTGGTATTTGTACTCTCTTGCCCGGTGTGTCAACCTCTAGAGTTGGCAGGTCATTGTCAATGTCAGCTGAGTGCCAGGCCCATGGACCTCTTGTTCAGGAGTTCTGCTCCACTTGATGACACTTTTGGGCAACCTATACATATACATATACATACGTGAAGTCATTAACCTAACACAAGAAAAACAACTGTTCGACAGGCGCTCCGAATTAATCCAGAATAACTTGCAACATGGTAAAAAAAATTAAGAATTGTTCAATATAGCAGGGCAATGAGTAAAAAAAACTATCACCTTTTAGTCTGGTTCAGTCTGTGGGTGTCTAATAATAACATAGTAGGCTATAATCCCATGAATATTGGCAAAAAATATGAATAATATACATGTATCAAGTAACTTATCATTCCATCCCCTTGTTTTTGTTTTTTTCATTCGGGAAATTTTCTTGTTATAAATTATGTGTCTCCTCATTTAGGCTACACAAAGCGTTAAAAAACATCCAAATGCAATACTACTTTTTGTCTTGCTTTAAAAAGTAGTCTGTGCTGTAAATGTGTCAGAAAAAATGCACGAAGTTCACCTCTTTCAAATCTGTATTCAAAGTTGGACACAAGAACTTGAAGCAGTAGATCTGTCATTTCGAACAACGCCACAATTCCCATTGCAATGGCCTGATTTCAACAGTTTAAAAGCCATTATCCGGAAACTATGAGTATCTATATTAACTACTTCTAAATGGAAATCTTGCATGTTGAAAGCGATTTGCATCTCGTATGTGATAATTTAATATCTGGCGTTATTTTGAAATAGAACAAAATGCATTGCCTCTGGGTTTAGTGACACCACCAACTTCATAAAAGAAGCATCTTTTTCACAAGTTGTGGAAGCGTTAGCACCTTATCATGACTGATGGTACTCTGAAGTGATACCAGCAACTCTCTGTGTAGTTGCTCAAACTAGCTACTTGTAGCTGTTACAAGTTTTTTTGCTGTAATTCTGTAACTCTCCAAGGATATTGTGGTGCTGTTGGGAATGCAAAGTAAACCCCTTCCATATAAAATGGCGGAAATCGACAAAGGAAATGGCTATGTCCATCCTTTAGTGTCTGACCTCCACACTGATGGTCAAGCAGACCTTTAGTGCCGCTGAAAGGGTAAATGTCGTCCTGGGTATACACAAAGATTACCCAGGACCTCAATCTTCACTAAAACAATACCCTGGGTGTACTTTCGGTAGCCGAACATCACCCAGCGTCGTAGTATGACACCTGGATTCGAGGTTGCCTCGCCCGTGGTCACGTGACAGCCTGAAGAATGTCATGAACAGCTACACTCAACAAGTACCGTGGCGCGAGACCGCGAGATTCCACGGGATAGCTAAATAGGACTCGTTCATAGGCACCGATTGCGGATGCTGGGTGATGTTCGGCTACCGAAACTACACCCAGGGTATTGTTTTAGTGAAGATTGAGATCCTGGGTAATCTTTGTATATACCCAGGACGACATTTACCCTTTCAGCTTTAGTGACTTGGGCATCATTCCTGGAAAAGACAAAATTACTATCAGCCAACCTCTATCACTGGCGGTTGGTGAAATTAACCCACAACCTAGGAACCAATAGACGCTTCTCGAATTTGCAGATCTGCGCACTTCCGCCGAAATCTCAACAGGACTCCAATCTGAAACCGGCTGAAGTGACGCCATCCATGATTCAGCAATGGCCGAGTCTGACGCAACGTCTTCGATGTCACTGTCGTGGGGTTGTCTGCATTACGTCATTCAGTTTCAGACCAAGGTTATGGTTAAGATTTTGGCAGATCTTTGTCGTTTACGTCAGTTTGAGAATGGTCTATACCCTGTACTGTGCAGTGTCTGTCACGATGCCTGACTTGACCATGGCGTTAGCCAGCATAATGACAACGGGCCCCCAGACATTACCGAAAAAATGTATTTCATGCAGATTGGGCAAAAAAATGGCAAAAGTGTAGTTTGCCCCTCAGGAGACCGCAATCCCTCCCCCCACGACAGCTAGTTAGGGCCCTGCATTACCTCTTAATTCTCTGCCAAAACACATTTTAATAGCTACTTGAAAATTTCTTGTTCAGGTTTTGCCAGTGTGTGTTAATGACTTAGTAGTGGTTAGTAAAAAAACTGTAACATTTTCATCCAGTGATACATGCTGGCAAATGATGGTGTTTCTTTCCCAAAGAGATACACCCAGCGGGATAGAAACACCAGGTTGTCTTCGTGTACAACACAACAAAATTTGTTTCAACATCAGTTTCCGAATTTCTTAACACGTGGTTGCAATCTCCAGTGGATATTTTGCGTTCAAGTTCCAAGTCAAGTTTGCCACGGATCCTGTGTGTTGCCTTAAATAAATGCTTGTATACAATCTACCAATTCATATTGGAGTGGTCCAGATATTCAGTACCATGCTAAGATGACCTGCACAATGTGTACATTTTTTATGCCAAATGTATGCTAAGTTTCACCCAACTGAACTCAACGCCGCATAATCTTACTTGTAAGCTAGAAAGAATGAACCACGCTTTTGTAAAACTTGATTATGACTTGCGTTTTTGCACATTTTTACCTGCGAAACACAGTGTATAAGATGCTCTTCACACCTGGTTGTCAGATTTTTAACTTTCGGTTGTAAAATACATGGCTGTTATCGCCAGTTTTAGCAATTTAACACGAGTTTTTTAACGAACTGCTGAGCTGCGATACACAAGCAAGTACACAAATGTGTTGCCGGAAGTTCAGCATGTTAGCCTCGGAGCGCCGGGATTTGCTTACACTCGCCGCTTGCAGCTTCCTTATCAGGTTCAACCACTTATTGCTCGCGAGAAGCTTCAAGATCTATTTTAGAAATTTCCTTTATAATCTGTTGTGAACGTACTATTAGCCCAGTAGTGCAGCAATTTCAATAGCAAATGATCAGAACCTATGACTCAATCAAAATTCAAAACGCTCATCAAACTTCACGAAAAATCCATTTGAACGCGAAAGATGAAATCATGAATTGTGAAAAGACCCAATATTGAAATTTTTCGAATATTAAGATTTAACGAATTTACCCCTAGCGGTGTCTGTTTGATCTTCCTCCTCTCTAACGATTCAAGAACCGGAATTTTATTCAGATGAAATGGAAAAAAAGTTGCCCGCTATCGGCGGTTTAAATCTCAATTTTTACGTTACGATGCCGAAGGAATGCTGTTCAGGTAGTGAGCATCATTTCAGAGAAGGAGGGGAAGCGATTTCTTTTGTGTCTCTCTTGGAAGTTGAGTGGAAGATAAGTATTAACCAGTTGTGGCCAAGACCATCCAAAGAGTCTAAAGCTAGGTTCATACTTTACGCATTGGACGTTGCGCAAGGGGTCGGCGCAAGTGTGCTTTGCGTTTCGCATTGCCGTTCATGCTCAACTTGCATTGCGTGTCGAATCAGCCAACTTGAAGCGAGTCCGTCGCGCTACTCGCTTCTGTTTATCAGTTCATACTTCACGTGCTACCGGTGCCTCGCCTCATTTTGCGCAATGGATTTGACAGACGAGGAACGCAACACGCAAAACGTTAAAATCTATTGAAGTCAAACAGATTTGTCGACGGAATGTCTGCGCGCAACAACTGACCGGGTGAAATGTGATTAGCAAGTTCAGTGTGGAGCCTTGTAGCTTGTACCTTTACAAGGGCATGTAAAAGATCCCATCCAAGTGAGGAACATGAGTATAGCTTGAGATGTCCTCTTCCGTACTTACCACGGCCAAT
This sequence comes from Notospermus geniculatus, assembly GCA_002633025.1. Taxonomy (NCBI): domain Eukaryota; kingdom Metazoa; phylum Nemertea; class Pilidiophora; order Heteronemertea; family Lineidae; genus Notospermus; species Notospermus geniculatus. The sequence goes on along the minus strand of NMRB01001779.1, from coordinate 137,202 downwards.
AATGCTTTGGCTTTGACCTGATAGAAAAAATCGAAAACAAATACATGTACTGGTTTGAAGATCACTCATCTTGCAAACACCCAGTGCTGAGGATCAAGAAGAGCCATCACCGAGACTTCTATACGATCCCTCCTTCTTTGTGTTTCTACAACAGAACATGGAAACAAAAGTTGATTGTGAATCATCGTCTTCAAACGCCCACAAATCTTGCCGATCAATTTCGGCCACCTGTTCCATTCCCTGACGATTGAAGTTTGATTCTCAAGGCACCGAAGATGTCTCCCTGGATTAAGCATCAACATCGAATCATTCTGCAGGTCCATTGAGAGACGCACTCACAACGACTGCAAGGCAAGGTTGATGGAAAAATTAAGCTGTCCACGCCTGGCCCCCTGGCAGAGTCTTGGACCACATACATATTCAGAGACTGAAAAATTGAACATATCCACCCTGACCATGGAGCAGAGACTTGTACCTTGCGCCTTTGTTAGGGCAAGTGACCACATCCAGGCGCGGATCCAAGTGGGGCACACCCAGCCCGTGCCCCCCCTATTTTGTGGAAAATCTTTAAAATTGACCGGGAAATTTTGAAATTTTGAAAAGATGTTAAAATTTGACCGAGGTTTTCCACGATGTGCGCTGGCTGTGCCCCCTCTTTCCCATGTGGATCCACCCCTGACATGCCTGACATCGTAGTGAGGAACACAAGTAGCTTGAGATGGCCTCTTCCGTACTTACCAGGGCCAATAATGCTGTGGCTTCGTCCCTGACGGAAAAAAATTACATTCAAATATGTTGGCTTTTTATGGCATTCAAAAAAGGTATCCTTTTCTTGTTGAGAAAATGAGAAGGGGCAAAAAAGCTATAACCGCTCCAATCTAAATCAGATATGAATGAATCTTTTTCATCACTGCAACTCATAGAAATGTCACGGCGACCAGTCTATTTTCTGCTGCATTAGGCTTTCCCATCAATGTTAGATCGAGCATATGGTAATCAGACGCCAATTGCTAATGTAGAAATATTTTATGATTTGGAGATTGCGATTTGTTGGAGCAGGTAGTAGACTGGGATGGGAGACAGATTGGACCACGGAAGAGATTGGCATAAATAAGTTGAGTTCAGAAGGAAATATTTGTCCTAAATAGACAGTATTTGTATTACATTTTCCCATCAGGGCTGCACCCACAGCATTATTGCCCTGGTAAGTATGGAAGAGGCCATCTCAAGCTACTCATGTTGCTCACTTGGATGGGGTCTTTTACTTGCCCTTACAAAGGTACAAGGTACAAGGCACCATGGCTTACTGTCCCATGCGACGGACTGAAGAGCCAGGACCTGTCGCTTTGCTATTTTGATTGTGTTAAATTTTTCCATCAGGGCAAGGAAAATATGGAAGAGGCCATCTCAAGCTACTCATGTTCCTCACTTGGATGAGGTCTTTTACTTGCCCTTGCAAAGGCACAAATTACAAGGCATCACAGCTTACTGTTCCATGCAATGGACTAATTAGAGAGTTAACTGCAACTCTTCATTCCAGATGAAAACATCAACTGAAATACATCTTAAGGAAGTTTTTGTTGACAAATTCTAATTTGGTTGGTAGTATTTACTTGGCACTCAATCTTTATTTTTTGCCATCCATATTCATTTCAGCTGTCAACAAATGAAGAAGCTTGTCAACAGTCTACCAAATATTTGTATCTTGATGTTGATTGGAGGCATACTATTTAACTAATGTTATTGAAGCCCACACACTCTCTCACTTCTTTTGATTGCCAATGGTAAAAATTTAACTGCTCTTGTAAATTCCAAAATTGTTCGCACTCTTCCAGTAAATTAAAGAGTACTGATGCCCTGGTGGTTATCGGGTGCACTCAGCAAGCGGCAGGTCCTGGATTCGAATCCAGCTTCGGCTGTATGGGATTTAATTAGTCTCCGCCACGCCACGTAGTGGTCGAGCGGAGACTCTTGTGTTAGCTAGGAAACTTTCTCGGCTTTCTCGGCCCAAACCAACCTCAGACCAGGAGGCTTACGTGCCTATGCGTGTGTGCATTCTGCAGTGCTTCATGGGCTCCTTGCAGTGTCGTAATTTTATCACCATATAACACGAAGTTTCGACGAAACTGTCTTTCAATAAAATATTCCGGTGTCAGGATTTGTGACTACTAGTATTCTTTCATTTCCACGTCGGGTGTATGTTGTTTAATTTATCCATGCTGATGTTTACGACGATGTTTTGCGCCACGACTGCCGTATGATCCCAGCCTGACAACATGGACGACATGAACGAACATGACCAACATCCAACTCGGCTAGGCCTATATCCGCCATGTCCTCGGCCCATATCCCCCATTTCCCGATCGGCATTCTGTTTTTTGGTACGCCCTAACGAAACTGTCATTCCTTTTGACATTTTGGCCACAAAAAGCAACTGTCCGAGGACATGGCGGGATGGGGATGGTGTCCGAGAATAGGACCGCCGTCACTGAAAAATCTATTCTCGGACACTTTTGCGCGAGGCAGAGTGGATTAAAATACATCAAATAAACAGTTTCCGGTTCAGTTTACGTCACTTTCATCAATAAAACCTTACATTCGTTCTTTCATGTGGTATTACGGGTCAAAATTGGCCGTGCATGTCTCTTATAGGCCTATAGGCCTATAGTGTGACATGCGACGCGTGGCGGAGACTCCAGAGTCTGCATGCAGACTCAACTGACAACTCTAGTTATCCCTGGCTCCTAAAACCTGGTGTCCACTAGGGCGTGGACAAGACGCGGAATGTAAATTTAGTAAATCCGCATTCATTCAGCAACCTCTCCACATATTCTAGAAAGATTCCGTTCACTGTCTTTATCATTCCTAAGCGTTTTCCAGCGTTCTTGCACTTTCAGGAGAGGGCAAAATGCACACTAGTCATTGACGCGGAAAGAATGCCAAAATGACCCTACTTGCTTCCGCAACCCTTCCTAATGTTGTCGGCGCTCTTCTGGACGCCCCCTGAACATGTGCCGCATGAGACAGTATTAGCCTTGGTATTTTGTACTTAGTGCCTTTCCAAGGGCAAGTAAGAGACCCCATCCAAGCGAGGAACATGAGTAGCTTGAGATGGCCTCTTTTGATTTCAACTGCCAGTGGTAACTGCTCAACTACTCTTGTAAATCTCAAAATACTGATTTTTCTTACACTGGGCAATTGAAGAGGTCTGATTGCCTCATGGTAACCATGTCCGCTTAGCAAGCGGCAGGTCCTGGGTTCAAGTCACCCCCCGCATGTTGCATAAGATTAGTTCCAAACAGGAGTTTTCAAGCAGTATCAGTCAACAGGATTCGAAAAATCCTCCGACGTCGTTTTGGTGATGATGATGATGAAGTCCAGCTTTGGCTGTATGGGATTAATCATCCGTGGCTCTTCAGTCTGTCGCATGGGAGAGTAAGTCATGGTGCACTGTACATTTGCCTTTGCAGGGGCAAGTAAAAGACCCATCCAAGTGAGGAACAAGAGTAGCTTGAGATTGCCCCTTCCATACTTACCAGGGCCAATAATGCGGGGGAAGATGATTGAAGTCGGGGGAAGATGATTGAATGGGCATATTGGGGGTCATAGCTGATGGACTTGTAATGTCTTTGTACTTTTAACTGGTCTGAGAGGATTGAGTGATATACTGAATGTGCTGTAGCTGAGTTCCCTGGGGTCTCTTGGGACTGGGGTGTTAATGTAAAAAGTGCTTCAGGATTGTATAACCATCAGTGGAAAGTGCTGTAAAAACTTCATGTTATTATCAATACAAATTTACGAATAACATTGGGCAGAACAGCACGGCGGAACCAATTAAAATCTACATTTTCTTATCAATAATGTAACATTCCTCTACTAACTTTGTTCTCTAGTTCATCATGCTCCTTTGGTTAGCATTCAAGAGGTCCTTAAACACGAGGCGTATTTTGAATTGCAGTTTTGTACATCAGGGATGGTTGCGTGTAATGAGCGACTGTGAAATGGCTGAGAATATAGTCTCATAGTATATGTTTTCTTGCAAAATCTATAGCTTGGATGAATTCGAGTGTGCTTGTTAAAAGATGCATGGGTTTTGTGCCTGTGTTTTCGTCGTGCACAATTTTGAGAACAGCTGATTGCGGTCCTGCTCTTCCGTTGTTCAGCAAACAGTTGAAATCAACCACATCATCAGTCTGCACTTCTACATCTACAATTGCTGACCATGGTCTGCCACACTGCACAACCAGTGGTGGATTAAGGGGTGCAGCCGGTTTGCACCCCACCCCTTATGGCAGCAGAGTAATTTTCTGGGGGAGGAGGCCCCAAGACCCCCCTTCTGGGAATCCTGCATCCACCCCTGACAACTAAACCTGCATGATATGACGGTGCAAGGCACAAGGTACCACTGCTAACTGTCCCATGAAGTGCCACACGCTACACAGTTAAGCTGCTTTTCCACGAGGCGTATGCGGGTGCAGAATAGGAAGCGGGCACGGGTGGAAAAAATCGATCCAACGTATTTCCCTTCAGCTATTTCACTCACACCCGCTCCCGCCATGCACCGAAACCGTGTCCGCAGCGCCTAATGGAAAAGCAGCCTTAAGCTGATCTGACAATGGTGCTGAATGGGTGAATGTCGTCCAGTCCTGATCCTACACACTAATTCCTAGCCCAAGCCCCTAACCCTAACCCCAACCCTGACCTTCAACCCTTGTCACTGACCCCTACCCTAATCCTATACCTAGTCCTGACCCTAACTGTCAACACTTACCACCCTAACTCCGTAACCTGGGTACACTGGTTTAGACGACATTAACAGTTTGTGCGACAATGGTGGTCTGGGCATAAGGCACCAGTTCCAAGGTACCATGGCTTACTTCCCATACTATGGACCTGAACTGCCACGCACTACACACCTAAGCTGATCTGACCATGGTGGTCTGGGCACAAGGCACCAGTTCCAAGGTACCATGGCTTACTTCCCATACTATGGACCTGAACTGCCACGCACTACACACCTAAGCTGATCTGACCATGGTGGTCTGGGCACAAGGCACCAGTTCCAAGGTACCATGGCTTACTTACCATGCTATGGACCTGAACTGCCACACATTACACACCTAAGCTGACCTGACCATCGTGGTCAGGGTAGGTACAAGGCACGGCGGCCTACTGTCTCATGGGACTGGATGTGAAGATTCAAGGGCCCAGGCTGGATTTGAACCTGGGACCTCCCGCTTAAAGGACCACAGTATTGCTTCCCAATCCTGCGTTACACCTACCTGCATTAAGGGAGACCTCTATTGATGACTTGGTAAACTACGCATGCTACTACGTGCATTGTAGTGTAATCATACATTCTCCAACACTGGGGCGAAAGGCTTAACTACAGTATTGGAGAATGGTACCGGTGGCGCTGGCTGTCGACAGAAAGTGGCAATACCGTGGTGCTTTAAGTAGTGCTGCCACTAGGCTATCTCTCTCCTTTCTTCATTGCATTGGGACTGCGGTTCCAAACTAATATAGAGATACAGAGACTGGTTTCAAACGGATTTCAATATTGTTTTTCTAGATGACACTCCAGCACAACTCAGAATATTGACTAAAAGAATGGTTTCAAGGTTACCGCCAGAGAGACCATTCATTCTTGTACCATTCACTCGTTATGAGATAAATCGCACCTTTCCATTAAAACTTTATTACACTTTAGCCAGGTTTGATCAAGGATGAAAAATGAATGCGTTCCGCAAGGATGACCTTTAGAAGTGCTATTACCTCCTCATGAAATCTTCAGTAATAAAAGCGTGAAGACAGAAATACACTTTCCTATGCAAAGTTTATTGCGATATAATCCCAACTGCGGAGAGGTGACGCTGCTCTTATGCAATGTTTATTAAAGCAAAAATCGGAGGTGATTTGCGACGGTGGCCAACGCATTTTTGATGAGCCGGCAATCGAGGCATACATTGCCGAGATTGGATTTTGGAGGCAGTCTCGCAAGCACTTGACCGGAAAAATCCTCCGTAATATGAATCATACTCGCGGCTAAACAAGTCTTTATAGATTCAGCACCGTCAGGAAATCTAAATTTCATGTACTGCCTTGTCGAAGTAGGTTGTCGGCTTCATGTACTGCTGCATGGAACTGGGTTGTCGAATCATGTACTGCGTAGTGGAACTGGGTGTCAGTTTCATGTACTGCTTTGTCGAAGTAGGTTGTCGGCTTCATGTNTACGACATTTACAATGTCATCTTGTTGATTCATGTACTGCTTAGTGGAACTGGGTTGTCAGTTTCATGTACTGCTGCATGGAACTGGGTGTCAGTTTCATGTACTGCTTAGTGGAACTGGGTTGTCGGCTTCATGTACTGCTGCATGGAACTGGGTTGTCGATTCATGTACTGCTTAGTGGAACTGGGTTGTCGGCTTCATGTACTGCTGCATGGAACTGGGTTGCCGATTCATGTACTGCTTAGTGGAACTGGGTGTCAGTTTCATGTACTGTGACGACCACCTCACCAATGACGTCGCATCCCACCACCTGAAAGGGAGTAGACCAGCGATAGGACAGACCCTCTTCGGAAATCCTGTCCTAGAGTGTGGCTCAATAGGTGTCCATTGAGGGCATGTTCTTCTGGGGCATGTTCTTGGCCCATCAAAAATGCTGCCGCAACTTGGGGCACCACCATACGGGCCCTTGGCATCACCCATTTTACCACAGTACCAGTTACTGCCTTGGCGAGATGTCGGGACTTTTGACACGTACACTGCTCCCTCGCTATTACGAATCCTTCTGGGTCCAAGGGTTAAGTTCGTATTAACGAAACGTAATAGCAAGGATTCGTCCGTGGGGGTTGGAATTTTGGGAGCCAAGTGTTGGGTTCGTAATACCCAGGAGTTCGTAATATCCAGGAGTTCGTAAAATCGTGGTTCGTAAGAGCGAGGGTGGGCTGTAGTGTGTTCATCGCGGAATGAGGAGTGAGACCAAGTCACAGACAAAACTGTCCGAAACATCTCCATGGAGGAGGCATGAGTCAGAGGCACATCATCAGAAGTGAGCCGAGGTTTGTCATTATTTTGTGAAGTTGCCGAATAAAGCACTCCCAAGTTCTACCAAGTGGTGAACCTAATTAATTGTGATATTGACCAAATAAACGTTATAGGGTTGTAACAATGCTTAAGGCTTGGTCGGGACACTTTTCATGATATTGCCTACGACCATGACCACTGGAGTAATTGACAAGGATCAGTTCAAGATCATTGCTATGCTTTACAAAGGTAGAGTTAGGCCAAAAAAAAATATTGTCTGTTTCTTGTCCAGCAACTCAGCGAAAAATGATGCGGGCATGCGAATTTTTTATTTTATTTTCAAATAATTTTTTTCCCGTTTTCTTCATGGATGGGGGAAATACCACCAGCAAACTATCTCTCTACATGTTTAAATCACATATTTCATGAAAAATAAAGATGATTTCAAGTGATGAAGCATTTCTGTGCATTGTATAGAAGGCACTGCGTAAGCAAAGTGGGAAAATTTGAAATTGGTGAGAAAAAAAAATTTCGATGCGGAGGGTCTGGGAATGATGCGGGCACGGACAAGAAACAAATACTTTATTTTTTTGGCCTTATCATTAGGGATGCAGTTGGAGCAGAGGGCCGAGGAGCAGATCACAAGGCAATTGGGGTTGGAGGTGTTACATAAGTGTAAGTCCTTCGGCCCTACCTCTGTAGTGTCGTCTCGCAAGTTGGATGGTCAAAATATCGCATCCAAGAGCTGAGTGCCAAATGTGGCATTATTAGCTCCTTTGACAACATCGGGGAAATTTACGCAGGTACCGCAGCTTCACAAGGTACATTGCCTAGGAGATCTCAATGCAAGAGGGCTAGAGCCAGGTTAACTGATTTGGGAGGTGTTACATTGTACTCGTATGAGTATTTGGCCCTAGTTTTGCAACTTCTGGCTCAACGGTAATGCTGGCCTTCAGTGTTGGAGGTCACAGGTCAGATTCTTGTGGTGGCTCTACATCAGGCAACACTGTGGGAATCTATAGCAGAAGTGGAGTGGCTGGAGAAAACTTCACCTTCTACCAAATTAAGAGCGGGTCTGAACAGCGACTGAACACGGAACCCCAGAGAACGCGGAGCACCAAGGAGCCTGATAGCCTGGTCATTATCACGTCCCCTTAGCAAGCGGCAGGTTTGAATCCAGCCAGGGCCATATGGGATTTCATTCCCGGCTCTTCAGTCTGTCGCATGGGACAGTAAGCCGTGGTGCCTTTTGTACCTTGTTCTTTGTAAGGGCAAGTGAAAGACCCCATCCAAGTGAGGAACATCAGTAGCTTGTGGTCACCTCCTCTGTACTTACCAGGGCCAATAATGCTATAGCGTCGGCCCTGACAGGAAAATGAGAAACAAATACCCCAGAGATGACAGGCTGATATTTCCATTGCGCCTCTATCACAGCCTAACCCATCTACAGTTTGACCTCCAGACCTGGAAGACAGGAAGTTTAGTAATGCTGCCAAGTTACTCAGATGATTTAGAAAAATCACCAAGAATTCTCCGCTGCAGTGCAAACACATTTGCACGAGTTCTTTCCAGCCTCCTTCAGCCGAAGATGTGAGAAATACTCGAGTAACGTCCCGCTGGAACGAAAAATCTAACGCTGTGGAGTTTCCGCTTTTAATTTCTAATAAAATCCACTTTGGTTAAGTGATGCGTTCGAGGCTTCAGACGTTGGTTGTCGGCTTCATGTACTGCTGCATGGAACTGAGTTGTCGTTTCATGTACTGCTTAGTGGAACTGGGTGTCGGTTTCATGTACTGTGACGACCACCTCACCAATGACATCGCATCCCCACCACCTGAAAGGGATAGACCAGCGGCAGGACAGACCCTCTTCGGAAATCCTGTCCCAGAGTGTGGCTCAATAGGTGTCCATTGAGGGCATGTTCTTCTGGGGCATGTTCTTGGCCCATCACAAATGCTGCCGCAACTTGGGGCACCACCATACGGCCCCTTGGCGTCACCCATTTTACCACAGTACCAGTTACTGCCTTGGCGAGATGTCGGGACTTTTGACACGTACGGTCCTCCCTCACTATTACGAATCCTTCGGGGTCCAAGGGTTAAGTTCGTATTAATGAGGATTTGTCCGTGGGGGCTGGAATTTTGGGAGCCAAGCGTTGGGTTCGTAATATCCGGGAGTTCGTAAAATCGTGGTTCGTAAGAGCGAGGGAGGACTGTAATGTGTGTTCATCATGGAATGTGGAGTGAGACCAAGTCACAGACAAAACTGTCCTCTATGGAGGAGGTATGAGTCAGAGCTACAGATAATATCAGAAGTGAGCCTAGGTTTGTCATTATTTTGTGAAGTTGCCGAATAAAGCACTCCCAAGTTCTACCAAGTGGTGAACCTAATTAATTGTGATATTGACCAAATAAACGTTATATGTTTGTAACAATGCTTAAGGCTTGGTCGGGACACTTTTCATGATATTGCCTCTGACCATGACCACTAGAAGAATTGCCAAGGATCAGTTCAAGATCATTGCTATGCTTTACAAAGGTAGAGTTAGGCCAAAAAAAAATATTGTCTGTTTCTTGTCCAGCAACTCAGCGAAAAATGATGCGGGCATGCGAATTTTTTATTTTATTTTCAAATAATTTTTTTCCCGTTTTCTTCATGGATGGGGGAAATACCACCAGCAAACTATCTCTCTACATGTTTAAAGCACAGATTTCATGAAAAATAAAGATGATTTCAAGTGATGAAGCATTTCTGTGCATTGTATAGAAGGCACTGCGTAAGCAAAGTGGGAAAATTTGAAATTGGTGAAAAAAAAATTTTCGATGCGGAGGGTCTTGGAATGACGCGGGCGCGGACAAGAAACAAATACTTTATTTTTTTTGGCCTTATCATTAGGGATGCAGTTGGAGCAGAGGGCCGAGGAGCAAATCACAAGGCAATTGGGGTTGGAGGTGTTACATAAGTGTAGGTCCTTTGGCCCTACCTCTGTAGTGTCGGCTCGCAAGTTGGATGGTCAAAATATCGCATCCAAGAGCTGAGTGCCAAATGTGGCATTATTGGCTCCTTTGACAACATCGGGGAAATTTACGCAGGTACCGCAGCTTCACAAGGTACATTGCCTAGGAGATCTCAACGCAAGAGGGCTAGGGTATACCCAGGTTACTGATTTGGGAGGTGTTACACTAATATGAGTACAGTATGTTGCACAATTGACCTCCATTCCGCGGCGCGCACCACCCGCGTACCAGATGCAGCGTCATTCTCGTACCATCCTCGTATCTTCCTAGGATGTGGCGCGGCGTCATGGAAGGCATGCAGTGACGACGTAACGTCATTCACCCGACGTCGCGCAACAGAGACGCGTGACGTACTAGTACCATCCGCGATGAACTGAAGGTTACCTTCCACGCCACCTCCGAGGAAGGTACGCGGATTCTGGGAGGTAATCGTGGTACAAATAGTGGTAGCCGAAGACCCGATATAAAGTGCAATATGATTGGTCGACCGGTAAAGTTGGCATCGTGCCAAGATACGCCGTGGACCGGTCTATTTCTCGAAGGGTGATGTGCGATGTAACGCAGTGGTGAGCAGATCGGCCTTCGATTATCGAAGATGTTGGCTTGAGGAGCCCTGATAGCCAAGTGGTTATCATGTCCACAGCAAGCAGCAGGTCCCGGATTAAGCCTGGGCAATAGGGAATTCTTAAGCATGATACTGGTCGGAAATGCTCCGATTGTAGCATTGAATGAGGAGATCTGAGTCCTACTGAAAGGCTTCAGGATAGACTTGGAGTTTTAAGTGTCAAGTCAGATGACATTACTCTATCATTGGTGATATCAGACTATTAAAACTCAACCAAAAACTTTACTTTCACTCAAATTCAAAATTAGCTCGTTAAGCTTTCCTCTCGTAGTAAAAGCAAAAGTACATTGCTGACAAAAAAGCTGGGATCAGCTATTCAGGTGAAACAAGCTACGTGCAAGTTGGTGCGTTCACCAGCGTACACCATTGTTGGGGGTTCAGCATCGTCACAAACGACTCCAGGATGAGAAGCAAAAATAGCTGGATTATTGATGGTTGAGACGTTAATTGTACTTTGCTTTATAGTTGATGAAGATTTATTTCGAACCCAGATTAAGAAACCTTTGTGGATCAGCGACGTCACATCCTTGTTTTCCTTACCGTCTTCTTTTAAGACATTTTATTCTTTCTTAATGGTAGATGATGTTTTTGTTTGTCCTGAGCCCTGTGACGTTCGTTATGATGAAAAAGAATGGTCATTTTGATAAAAAATCTTCTTTTATGTTAAAAGTTCATAAGGGTCACGTTTCCTTTGGGATAGACTGCATCGAAGTCACTCTGTGAAAGAGGCAATATGAGGAACCTGTTTAACTTACTGCTCACTGGAAAATGATAAATATCAAGAAGTCAACTTCCAGAATCTTGTGAATTTTCGACCCTAACCAGGGTCTTCCTCTGATCTACATGTACATTTGGGATTCAGCTCAGTCTTTTCTGGTCTCTCCAACTGAAAAGTGCCTGAGGAAGACTCCGGTTGGGGTCGAAAATTCGCAAGATTCTGGAAGTTGACTTCTTGATATTTATCATTTTGTGTGTCAATTTTTGTGCTTTCTCATTCTTTGGACTGGTGTACCTTTTTGGGTGGCTCGTTTGGGTTGCACTGCTGCAGGTGACGTTGTGATATGAGAGTTTGTTCTATTGTTGATACGAAGTTTTCCGCAAAGCCCCCAAAACGCCAACGCGAACGTCTATCCTTTTGTTCGGTGCTCTTCGTGGCATCAAACAATGGGTTTGGCGTTCACGTTGGCGTTTCGGGGGCTTTGTGAAAACTCCCTATTGTCTACGGTCCATTGACTCACACCGCAGCCCTGTCGTGATAAAAAGTTGTTCAATTTCCTCATGTCATCAGGTCATGTACCATCCATAGTTGGCAGAGTGCAAGAAATCTCTAATAATCGTATCAGGTCTAGCATAGTCAGGAAACTGCAAGGTACCACCACTATGAGGCACTTTTTTGATGTTTTTTCCTTGTTGCACTGCATCAAGCATGTCATGAGGAGACTTTCTGCATTGCTTTCGTCTGCTTTTAGCATCTTCAGTAGCACCGCTCGCAGTGACGCCCTATCGGGATAGAAAGTCAAGGGGGCTCCTCATCAGGTATCTGTCCGAGCCGAAATGAGCCATGCAACCAGATGACATCACTTCCAAACATCTATATTGACATCTTTGTTCATTTTATCGTTTCAGATATCTTAGGACTTCACGAATGACTCGCTGCGGACTATATTCCTAGGACTATACCCTAGTCGTGGATTACACTTTATATGAACATTATATGGCCAGTTCAGCCTACGATTTTAGCAACTTTGACAGGTGGTGTCAGCTGAGATAGTATTTACTCGTAACCATGGATACAGCCGTACTTTTGACTTCCTTGGTCCATATTTTGGTGCTACCAACAGGTAAGTTAAAAAAAATTTCAACCTTTGTCAGAAGACATTCCAGTTGGGTTATCCACGGTGATGCAGACCACGCGAGAATATGCGCGTGTTTGAACTTACAGGACACACACGCCACCTATTCATGACGATTCAAGGTGTGATTGGCCATGCTTGGTGAACCGCATCTCTCGAACAATGAGCCTCTATAGGTGTCACCTCTGCTCTATAAGTCACCATGTGACCAAATGGATAACCCCATTTGGAATCTGCCAACTGCTGCTATACAGCGTCAAAAGCTTCCATCAAATCAAGATGGTTCATCTTGGTTGGTAAAAATTAACGTTGCGGATGTCGCAGGTGATCATCACTGGTCATCAGTTTACTCAACTAATAGTGAGCTTCTGCAAGCGCCCGGTTAGGCTCTACGACGACGTTTATCTATTGTGTGAGTGCACCCAAACAATAGATAAACGTCGTCGTATGGCCTAACCGGGCGCTTGCAGAAGCTCTCTATTATCACTGCTGTCCACTACTATTGTCCCGACTATTGTCAGCTTGCAGAGATGTACATTTCAGCTATTGTGTTGCAAGGACGTTAAACCCTTTCCTCGTTTGCGACTTGCACCTACTTTTGCTAGATTGGGTCACAAATTATAACTGCAGAAAAACTGAGCATGGACACTCTACTACCAGGGTCCCCGCCAGAGGGTACGTTGGGTACAAATATAGTACCCTAAAGAAATTTGAGGGTACGATTTAGTACCCTGAAAAAAATCACTTCAGTATGTTTTTCTTAAATTTGTTACATTTGCAACTTTCATGCAGAAGGAAGACTAATTTTGCATTTTGGAGTGTAAAAAATGACTCTGAGGCTATTATTAACAAGGGAAAAAAATTTGAAGAAAAAAAAATT
>NMRB01001779.1:95844-108244 GCA_002633025.1 Notospermus geniculatus | reverse complement strand
AACCGGGATCCCAGTGTAACCGGGATCCCGGTTACACCGGGATCCCGCTGGGATCCCAGTTAGACTGGGATCCCAGTGGGATCCCGGTGGGATACCACTTTCCCTTGATTACAGCCAACTGGGATCCCGGCGGGATGTCTGAATCCCACCGGGATATGCATATCCCACCGGGATCCCGGTGGGATCCCGGTTTTATCCCAGTTACTTTTTCTATGGGGATGATCCTCGGCAGATCTCTCACGCCATTTCCTATTCAATTTTACGTTCGTTTACCATAAAAACAATCATGAAATATGCATACAACTACTGACAATTACTGTTTTGTATAAACATTTAATTGGATTACTCACTTGCCCATCCATCAAACTCGTCCCCAAGGGACAGTAAGCTTTGGTCAATTATGAATGGTAAACAAATTTTCCACCTAACTATGTTGTATCATTCCCCGAGGTTTTGAAAATTTTGTCAACTTTTTGCACTTCTTTTGCCAATGGACAATTTATTATTTGACAATAATACTAAGATAAGGACACAAGTTTGTAAGATCTGAAGAGTAAGATAAGGACACAAGTTTGTAAGATCTGAAGAGATCTTGATCTGAAAGTTCTTTCTCTTGTTGTTGGTCATCATGGACACATTCGAAAACTTCGCAGACTTGTTACAACTTCATCTATTTTCGTCAACAAGCAGGGTCTCAAAAATGGACCCCTATGGAAACTGTCACATTCAACAAAAATCCAGACATATTTATCAGATTTCACTCCAATTAAAATTGACTCCAACTTGGGGACGGATATGCCAAGTGTCATTTGTATAGACCGAATTAATTGAAGTTTTTGGACTTCTGTTGTAACATCCTGCTGGGAAATCAGCGGTCAGTATTTTAGAGAATTTCTTGGATGCTTCATCATCTCCAACTTTTATGACCGTTTGGTACAAAAGTGCAAAGCTTCAGGCTCCATCTAAGGCGCTACTCCGGACGAGAGCTTTGTCACGTATGTTGGCTCTCTATGGGCAAAATGTGGGTAGAGACGTTTGTGTCATTAATCTTAGCATAAGTCCTCAAGAAACCAACGTCAGTGAATTGCCCATTGAGAGCCAACTTGCTCAGGAAAATGCTCTCCTTGGGGGATTGCCTTCAATAGCCCCATTTACAATGCGGAATTTTCGCCGTGCTCGGTCTGGACCGAGCACAGTTCGGTACAATTTTGCCGAATGTAAACAGGTCGAGCCAGTTTGTCCCGGTACCAAATGGCAGTGTAAACGCGCCTGTCCTGCTTGAATTTCAAAGCAGGCTCAGTCCGGGTTGAGCTTGGCATGCTTCAACCGGGATGGTGTAAAAAAGGGTTAAAGAGTCTGCTCTATGTTCAGCAAATAAAGAGGGTACTAAAACAGGTTTCGGGGTTCCAGTGCTGTTTGTTCTGGAACATGCTGTGTTTGAAGACAAGTTTGGCAGACGTGGGAGTTCGCCTGACGTGTTGGAATCAATCAAAGGTCAGATGATAGGGAAATAAATGGCATTTTGTGACAAATTGACACCTTCTCTTTTATATTTCCTCTCTAAAATGTCACCCTCAAGAAAAAAGGAGTAAGTTCACGTACTGTTAGTTTGATGGTTGAATAGAGTAATGGAAAATGAAAAAAAATTTGAAGAATAGAGCATCAACGGGTGTTCGTAGAATCACAATTTGAGGTGAGAAAGAAGATTATATGACGGCAAATTCCGCCTTGATCAAGGTGAAGGAGCCATGGTGCTCTATGGCGAAAATAAAGTTGAGTGGAGGTTACGCAACAAGCTTTTAGTGATAAAATGGATCGGGTAAGGACTTGGATGAAGTTGGCATTGCCATTCAGAATGTTTGGTGTTTTGACAACATTAGCTGACAATGGGTCTGTTATGGACTTGGATGAAGTTGGCATTGCCATTCAAAAGATTTTGTGTTTTGACAATATAAGCTGACAATGGATCTGTTATGGACTTGAATGAAGTTGGCATTGCCATTCTAAACTAAAAACGTAAGCTGACAATGGGTCTCTGTTTGGACTTGGATGAAGTTGGCATTGCCATTCAAAAGTTTTGTGTTTTGACAACAGAAGGTGACATGGATCTGGCATTACCATTCAAAAGGTTTCATGTTTGGACAACATAAGCTGACATAGATCTGTTATGAACTCGGATGAAGTTGGCATTACCATTCAAAGTTCGTGTGTTTTGACAAGATAAAGCTGACAGTGTGTTATGGACTTTTGACAAGATAAAGCTGACAGTGTGTTATGGACTTGGTTGAAGTTGGCATTGCCATTCAAAAGTTCGTGTGTTTTGACAAGATAAAGCTGACAATGTGTTATGGACTTGGTTGAAGTTGGCATTGCCATTCAAAAGTTCGTGTGTTTTGACAACAAGCTTGACTTGAGACTTAATCAGAAGAACTTATCTGAATGTGACTATAAAGTTGACTATTCATATATGCTTTTTAAAACCGACATTGCGACTTCGCTTAAAACCTCTGAAAGTTCCACCGCATGAAGATCTTGAACGTGTCCACATTTCTCCTCCATCATGTCAAAAAACCTCATTTAGACCGTCCATACAAGATGGCGTATGTCTTCAAAGCAATAAAAGTGCAAGCAGTTTGCACAGTTTTGAAAAGTAAACATTAAAATTTTTATTCGTGCTGTATATTTCATCGCTGTGTCAGGTTCGGTTCAATATTACTTTTTCATTCCCCACGCCTGGTACATCATTGGCAGACGTTAACTTCTCTTCAGTATTTTGTTGCAAAAATTGACTATCTGACACTTCTACTGGTACACAGTGGAACCTCTCTATTAAGGACACCTCCCAGACTGGTTGATGGTGTCCTAACTTGTGAGGTGTCCTGATTACAGGGGTCAAACTGAGTGGAAATGGCAAGTCAAGGACTGAACTCGGCAGTCCATAAAAGATAGGTGTCCTTCTGGCAGAGGTGTCCGCAAACAGAGGTTGCACTGTATTTTGAACTCTGGAACCTTTGGTACTAACCTATTGGTTTTATTTCAAAGAACTGTTACTAATTTTGGTGCTTTTACGAATGCTGTAATAGTGAAATGCACCGTTTGAAAAAGTGGTCATTTTACTAGCTTGTCATTGTGCACTCAAAATCTTAGAGACAATGGCTGGTATTCATAGAAGTTAGCACAATGCTTTTACTTATATTTACGCAGCAATATAAATGTATTGCAAAACTTGGAGTAAAAGCATTTCTACCTTTTATGAACATCAGCCAGTGTGCCACATCTAGCAGCACACGTCGCCATTTTCGTTGCTCGTACAGGCAATTATCGTCGTCGGCAATTTTTGTGGTGGTTGCCGGTTTACAGCAGACATCACCACTCAGTGATGTCGTGTGCTGTTGATGGCCATGCATCACCACAAGTGGCAACTATAAGCAATTTTCGTGGTGAGAAATCAAACCGGTTTGATTTTCGGCAACTTGTAGCAACTCGCGGTCACCACAGAATTTCTGTGGTGAGTGGTCGTTGCCGGCCACAGCACATTTTCGTGGCAACCAAGAAAATTGCCAGTATGAGCAACAAAAGTGGTGATGTGTGCTGCAGGCTAGTTCTAACCAGTGACTGAAAACTATCAGCATGGTGCCTTGCCCAACAAGAATCCATTTGAATCTTGCATTGACAGCAGACAACCCTAAGTCATACTCAGCAATAAAAAATGTGTGGAAATGTGTTAGCTGTGAGAGCATGGCAATGGAACATTAAAGTCCTCTAAAATTTCAAGTGTCTACAGACTAATTATGTTCTTTCAAGTAGTCAATGTACAACTTTGACATTTTTCACTAAAGATTTTTCTGCACTGCTTCTGTGTACTGTATGTCTGATGTGCAGAACAGCATTTTGTGCTGCTCAGTTAAATTCACTGCACAGAGTTCATTTTTAGCTCACCCATGTGAGCTTAAATCATACTGATTTGTCAGTCGGCGTCCATGGTCGACAATCATCTTTTACAAGGGCGCATTTCTGAACCATTGACCCCTAAGTTCACACACATGTACCTCAGGGTCATAGCTCTCCACATACCAGGTTTCGCAGAAATCTGATTGTCAGTTCTGCCACCAGGGGGCAAAACCAAAATTTTGCTCCGGTTTAGTCACCTACAGTAACACCCAGGTGAGCACATGGCTTCTGGGCCATTTCACTGGTGGGCGTTTAAGAATATTGAGAACTCCAGTGCAATTTTACAATTCTATACTGCCACTGATCAATTTGTTTCACCGCAGAGCTTGTTAATTTCTTCTGATTTTCATGCAGCCTCATCGACAGTTTGATATGACTAATTAGAAAAAATCCAATTTGATGAATGACACCATGATAAGCCATTGGGATTAGAAAGTTGTCATGGATAAGTTTCTTTTCTTATCGAGAATGTCGAGTTGACAAACTAGTGGTAGGTGGCTTTTAGTTGTTGCTGTCAGGATCATGGTGTCTTGGGGTTGAATCATGAATTTGAAGGCTGGCATATGGGAGATATTTTCACTTTGAGTATCAGTTGAAAGTCTGGGTTCAGTCTTCTGGGTCTTAAACTCCCGCCAGTTTCAAACTGCTCTCCATATAACCTACACTCTAGAACTGCTTTGGTTCACACGATTCTCAACAGATGAGAACTGCTTTGGTTTACACGATTCTCAACAGATGAGAACTGCTTTGGTTCACACGATTCTCCACAGATGAGAACTGCTTTGGTTCACACGATTCTCAACAGATGAGAACTGCTTTGGTTTACACGATTCTCAACAGATGAGAACTGCTTTGGTTTACACGATTCTCAACAAGTGAGAACTGCTTTGGTTCACACGATTCTCAACAGGTGAGAACTGCTTTGGTTTACACGATTCTCAACAGATGAAAACTGCTTTGGTTCACACGATTCTCAACAGATGAAAACTGCTTTGGTTCACACGATTCTCAACAGATGAGAACTGCTTTGGTTTACACGATTCTCAACAGGTGAGAACTGCTTTGGTTTACACGATTCTCAACAGATAACACTGCTTTGGTTCACATGATTCTCAATAGATGACCAATAGGTGTCACCAGTGCTCGTTAGAATTGACACCTAACTAGCTGTCCAATCAGTGATCCACTTTCAGGACCACTTTGGGGCCATAGCAAAGGATGATCATTGCCACCTCTGCCTCTCAACATTCCCGAGGTGTTTCAGCCGCTCAACACCTTGCGGCAGCGGTGACGCAGCAGTAAATAGTGGTGTTTGATCGTTCAGGCTCATCAGTGCCATCTTTTGGCAATACTTCATTTTTTCCGCCAACAATGCCAGCGTTTAATCAAAAGCCGTGTACCTACAAGACCCCCATGACATTTCAACATCCACACCAAAGATAAAACTGATCAGTCTCTGAGTGTCTTTCTAGAAAGTGAGTGTCTTTCTAGAAAGTGAAGTTCACCCCGCACCCCAAATTATGGATTCTTTTACTAAAAAATTTTTTTTGTATATACAAACAAAGATTTTTTTCACCAACCGCATGTTTTCCATGCACTGGGTTCAGTGTCAGATGCTCCCATGGATGACTTATTAAAATACATTGATTTTCATCATCAATTTTCTCCAACAACTTTTGGTACACGAACAAATTTCGCCTCATATATTAAGCTTTGCAATATAAAGTGCGTGTCTGCAGTACACCAATATCGTCTTTTGTGCATTGGGTACATGTCTATCCTGTAGGTCTTCTACAATACTCTAAACCCAGTTATTGCATCCTCCCATAGCAGGGCTTTGGTCTCGTTCCTCTTCATACACTCCACACAAAGCCCTGCTGAAATTGGGCCTCCCAGGCAAGCAGAGGCGGTCAGAAAACCATTGCCCAATCAGAATGCAGCATTTTCAGGGTGCCAATATTAATAAATAATTATGACTCATACTAACAATCAAAAATAATAAGAATCTTCTCTATACATAGGAAGAACCTCTGTGATAAAATTCAGTCAATTTTGGAAAGATGTAAGTGATTTGTAAAGCACAAAACTTTAAAATCAAACTGGGTAAAACCACGAAATTTTACTTCTCCAAGTTATCCTTAAAATACAGGATAGGAAGCAATGTCTTTCACCTTAGAAACCCGATTTCTATTTCATATTCTTAAAATACAGGGAATGCAACTGGAGTATGGAACAGCCACATCACATTCACGGGCTGTTGTATTTCAGCAGGGGTTTGTGTGAGTGGATGAAGAGGAGCGAGGTAAAAACCCCTGCTGTGGGAGGATGAGTTATTGCAGCCTCTAAAGGTTACCAGATTTTTCTCTATTCTGCGCTTGATTCCAAACATTTGATTCAAACCTCAAAGGCCATGTTTCCAGAACATGCAGTGACATATGACTCAGTCGTGAATTTTCCATGAAATTTCACTTTCAAAGTAATTCCATTCAGCCCTTTGAGGACACATCATGGAGCTATCTTTCCATTCAGGGCCGTTGGCCATAGCATTATTGGCCCTGGTAGCTATGGAAGAGGCCATCTCAAGCTACTCATGTTCCTCACTTGGATGGGTCTTTTACTTGCCCTTGCAAAGGCACAAGGTACAAGACACCACAGCTTACTGTCGCTGAATGGGTGAATGTTGTCCAGTCCTGATCCTACACACTAATTCCTAGCCCAAGCCCCTAAACCTAACCCCAACCCTGATCCTCAACCCTTGTCACCGACCCCTCACCGAATCCTAAACCTAGTCCTGACCCTAACCCTAACTGCTAACCATCCTAACACTGTAACCTGGGTACACTGGTTTAGACGACATTTACCCATTATGCCTTACTGTCCCATGCGATGGACATGAAGAGCCAGGGATGATTAATCCCATATAGCCAGGGCTGGATTGGAACCGAGGACCTGCTGCTTGCTAACCAGCAGGATATCTGAGGACTCTGACACCTGATAGATGGAAGGACCCTGTTAGCTGCGGTCTTGAGTGATGGACCCACTCTGCAGCTGATGGCACTTACAAATACTACCAACATAGAGTGTGTATTTTAGCATCAAATTCTACCCACTTGTGCAAATGAATTTTTAGTGTCAAAACACGACAACAATTTCAGTGCCTTTTAAACTATTTCCCTTACTTTAATAGCACGCCTACATTCCCACAGTCAAGAGGATGCAGACCATGATGCATTGCTTAAAGACAGGAAGTAGATAATGGCGAACTTAGATGCATGGGTGGAGCATAAATGACATGAAATTTTAGTAAATGTTACGTTAATGCAGCTGTGATAGCATGAAGTGATATGATGTTGAGTGGTTGTGCCGGTATTTATAAAAACAGCAAGTTTTTGCAAATTTGATATTCAAACTTGCGTATGAAATGCTTGAGTGTATTCTGATTGCTAGGGAGTGGTCCACAACTGCATATAAATCTGAAACACCGCAGAGACGAGAGTCTAAACTTGGGTGTCAGTCTGTGGCACTTGACGCTCAAGTTGCCGTGTCGTGAAGGCTTTAGGCGGGCAGCACACCGGGCAATATGAGGGTGATATTACAAACTGATCTGATCATCACCACCAAATACACCAGATGTGCGTTGGACAGCGATGCGTAGGATCTTCCTACCAGCGGTCAAGGGGGTGCATCCCGGCGCAGGCCCCCCTTTCGGCTGTGAACAAATCTGTAAAATCGACCGCGAAATTCTGAAATTTGGAGAAAATCACTGAAATTCACTGCAGATTTCAATGTTTCTAGCACAGTGCGCACCCCTCTTTCTCGAAATCCTGGATCCGCCCCTGGCGGTGATCACCCAATATTAAACAATATCAAACTGAGGGGGCTGGTGAGAAGATTTGTTGCAACTGAATGTTTTTAGAAATGTTTTGAAAAAAAGTTGACGGTGTGGACAGGCCTGTAGTTGCAGAGTGTAGACGAACCCCAAAACAAGCCGCAACATTTCCAAAACAGTTTTCAAAATGTTTTGTCGCAGAAATGTTTTGAAAATGTTGATGGTGCAGCCAGATGAGAGCTTTAAGTTTACAGAAGTTTAGGGCGTAGAGGGTTAACACCAAATAGTGGCAATCTCAATAAACATCTCCCAAACAATTAAACAATTGATATGAAAATATTGGTTTTATCACCCTTGCGGCATTTGCGAAATGAGAAATTGACGAAAAAACCAGCAGTTTTGTCGTAGTGAGTTTATAATCTAATATTGCTGATTTTCCAGTTCAGTGTCTTCTGGCATATTGTGTGTTAATTTGAAAATCTGAAATCATTTGCTCAAGTGACAGCGTAATTTTCAATATGCGCTAACGGACGACTGCGTGTGGGAAATGTGCCGTTCGCTGTCATCTGGCCGGGAGGAACTTTGAAGATTGCGGCCTGCCAGGTCATTGATTCGTCGTCGTTCAAAAAAGATCTTGGGTGGAATATGGACAGCTGTCCTCGTCAATCTAGGTTTTCCTACATCAACTTACATCAAGAATGTTGTGTAAGCTGTTGTTATTGGTGCTTAGAAACATGCAAAAAATTAACGTCAAAAAGAAACATTGTATTGTTCTTAACCCAATAGAGCCCATGCCACCCTAAACCGCCCTGCCATGAGCCGCCTAGAAGACCACGCCCACTTTTTGGCAAAAATCCCCATCACCTCTAATGTAGAAATCAAAATCACCAATTACTCCCTCCCAAGCCTGTCAGTCAAGAGGTATACCATTCATAAAAGTCAGTATGGGCTGAGCCGCTGAATAATTTGATAGAGCAGGCGGGCCAACTGGTCAGAGTTAACCCTAGACTGCAAGGGCCTGTGACCTTTTAGGAAGGAAGTTATGGTATATAGTAAGAGAGTGGAAAGTACTGAACCCTTTCAAATAGGTTTTCATTGGAAAGCTTTCACTGAGTAAAATGAACACTCATATAAAAGGGTTCCATTCCTTCTCAGAATTTACCATTACCATTTACATTTTAGGCCACATAAAAAAAATCTTTAGTTTAGCATCAGTCAAACTTGTAAAAAGTGAGGAGGGAGGAGTTTTTTTTTTTTTTAATACTGAATGGACTGTGATCATCGAAAGAGAGCTTGCGCTGATGCTAAACTAAAGATTTTTTTTATGTGGCCTTACCATTACCATTTTACCATTTACCATTACAATTTACATTTACCATTTATACTGGCAGCAAAAGAGTTAACTTTGACTCTCCTATTTCGAATCATAGCGATGCCAAAACATCCAACATACGTGAGGTGCTAGAACATATTCGTACCTCACTCACCACCTTCTAATTATTACATTTTTACCTTGGAGTAGCATTTAATTGTTCTGGTATGTCGATAATGATATCACCCTAACCATGCCGGACCATTCAGTACATGGATGCATAAGATCTACATATAGTTTCAGTCAGGTTTGTCCTTGGGGATTAGGTATACCTCTTTGTCGGTCAATACCTTAACTAAATGTTTGAAATGCATGTTGTATGATTTGACGGTACGGTCTTAATGTTCCATTATTAATCGTATTGCACATGGTTGTATTCAATTGTGAATACAGAGATAGAGGAGCGGTCATCTGAATACAGAACAGGGGCGTGGTCAGGTGAATACAGACGTAGGGGAACAGTCAGCCGAATACAGACATAGAGGAGCGGTCAGCTGAATAGAGACATAGGGGAACAGTCAGCCGAATACAGATGTAGGGGAGTGGTCAGCCAAATACAGGCATAGGGGAGCAGC
Source organism: Notospermus geniculatus (assembly GCA_002633025.1). Taxonomy (NCBI): domain Eukaryota; kingdom Metazoa; phylum Nemertea; class Pilidiophora; order Heteronemertea; family Lineidae; genus Notospermus; species Notospermus geniculatus. The sequence goes on along the minus strand of NMRB01001779.1, from coordinate 98,517 downwards.
CGGCCAAACACTGACATAGGGGATCGGCCAGTCAATTACAGACGTACAGGAGCAGCCAGCTGAATACAGACGTGGTGTGGTCCACCAAATGCAGACGTAGCGGAGCGGTCGGCCGAATAGACGTGGGTAGTGACCAGCCGAATACTGACATGGTGGAGCAGCTGGCTGAATATGGACGTGGGGGAGAAGTTGGCCAAATACAGGCACAAGAGTGGCTGGCCGAATAAGCATGCAGGGGAGCAGGCAGTCAAATATAGGCATACGGGAGCGGCAGGCTGAATATTCACACAGGGGAGCAGCCAGCTGAATACAGACATAGGGAAGTGGTCAACCCAGAGCCTCTCATCTTAAGTCCAATGCTGAACCACTACCCCACTGCACCCTCAAATGAACTTTTCTCCCAAGTTTGAAGTGGAATACTTTTCCGCCACTGAGTAACTGAGATCGGTATCCTCCAATTACGGCACAGCTTGAGTTGCTAGTCTAGACTGGACAACAATATTGGTCCATTACCAGTCTTTATATCGGATTCTTTCCCTCAAAGAGAAGCCATTATGATCACACTGCGAGGCTGATTGAGCATTCTTTATTATTGCCTTGTTTTGTGTTTTGTTATTATGGATGCCATTGGCATAAATATTGGCAACATGCAATTTTGCATCATAAAAACTGAAGAGACCTCATGGTCTACTGGTTATCATGTCAGCCTGGCAAACGGCAGGTCCTGGGTTCGAGTCCAGCTTGGGCCATTGGGATAAATCATCCCTGGCTCTTCTCGTCCGTCGCATGGGACAGTAAAGCCATGGTGCCTTGTACCTTGTACAGTACGTTGCACAATTGACCTACCTTTATCCACGTACCTTTCGCGCACGTCACACGGAAGGTACGCTTCAATTCGTTGCATCTTTTACGAGTACGTCACGCATCTCTTGTGCGTGACATCCGTGCACCATGGGCAAATGATGTTACGTCTTCACTGCGTGCCTTCCACGGCGGCACACGACGTCCGCGGAAGAAACAATGACGGTACGCGGATGACGCTGCATGTGGTACGCAGATGGGATCCGTAGCGGAATGTCGGTCAATTGTGTAGCATACTGTACCTTTGCAAGGGCAAGTAAAAGACCACGTCCAAGTGAGGAACATGAGTAGCTTGAGATGACCTCTTCCATATTGTCCAGGGCCAATAGTGCTTTGGCTTTGGCTCTGATGGAAAAAAAATAGGACTACAACCGATCAGTGCATCAGTAGCAAGGCACACTCATGTGCTCTTGATCTTAAACAAGAATTCAGTAGGTAAGGTCCGGAGTTCACCTCTCCCTATGGCTGTGAGCACATTTACAAATACATGAATGGTTAGCCCACCAAATTCGTCGGAAAGCAGAAAAGTTCAATGAATAATTCATATGTCACGTATTGTGTAAACGAGTCTGACGGGTTTGCCATATTTTTGTGAATGTGTATCGGTAACACACAAATGAACATTGATCTGTGTAACACAAGTCAATTTTCAAAGTAATTTTCAACGGTTCAGCATTGAATTTGTGTCAGAGGTGAAGCGGAAGTGGTGCGAAGTGCACACATCCAGTAGATGGCGAAACATGCACTACTGAACCCTTTCAGGGCCAGCAGTACTGGGCGTATTCCAATCCTCGTTCTTGACCACACTCGTGCTGACCTAAGTTCATGTAGTTGTTGACTCAACTCGAGAATGGCAGTCTCGAACGCCGAGAACGCAACTCGAGTCAGGCCAAGAACGTGTTCTTCTCAACCCTCCGCTGAGTGGGGAGTGAGAAGGACATGTTCTTGACCCAACACGGGTTGTGATCACGGCGTTCGAGAACTTAGGTCAGCACCAGTGTGGTCATGCCAAGAACAAGGATTCGAATATGCCCTTTGTGGGTGTTTGCTGGGGCAATTCTTTGGGATCATGTCAACATAATAATGTGGTACCTCCAAAAAATGACCAGGGGACAGGATCAAAAGGGTTGAAGACATCTCTTCTCCCATGCTTCAATTGATATAGGATCAAATCGTATTGTATTGTAAATTTTTCCGTCAGGGCCAAAGTCAAAGTCCTGCTAAGCATGGAAGAGGCCATCTCAAGCAACTCATCTTCCTCACTTGGATGGGGTCTTTTACTTGCCCTTGCAAAGGTACAAGGTACAAGGCACCATGGCTTACTGTCCCATGCGATGGACCTTAAGAGCCATCAATGCAAAATCATCTTCACTCTAAGGTCTTCTCTTGTAAAATGTTTCTATCTTTTACCTTCAATACTCATTCTCACCTGGTAAATCTTTTTTCATTTATTAACCCTGACTGTTAATTATCTTGTTCAAGGCAGTTTTGTCAACAACGCTTGGGAGGTGCTTAATTAGCCCAGCGAAAAAGATCATTATCACTCTCTTAATTGCAAACAAACCCTGAGTGATGAGGTAGCTTACCTAGGAGCTTGTCTTACAAGCAGAATCTTCTTCTGATACAGTGTATCTTGGTAGTTCACTGTCGAGTATTTGGTGAAATTAAGCAAAATTACATGTACCTACGTGCAATCTATTGCTGTTGTTTGAATATTTCTTTCCTGGTTGACATAAAATGGCTGCCATAGCGGCCATCTTGGATTGGATTGATCAGTGGTGGTGGTGCCTATATTGAAATCTGTGTTCTACC